>JAUTBW010151901.1:0-13180 GCA_032361425.1 Peltospira smaragdina | reverse complement strand
ATACATACATACAGTGGACTCTTTGTATACCGGCATCTTTGTAAACCAGCATTCTGTGTAAACCGGCAGTTTGACAGACCCGTCCAGTGACTATTCAGTTTATAACATCTGTCTAAATTGGCAATCTGTCTAAACCAGCATATTTCATCAGTCCCAACAGATGCCGGTATAGACAGAGTCCACTGTGTGTGTGTGTACATAAAATAAACTTCAGTCTTTTCTAACCAGTCATTTTAAAACACAAAATTTAAACATGAGCAAATATACTCAGTTCAGACAAGTTACTTAAATAAATAAGTAAAATAAATAAATAATTTCAAATCTATACATTTAACTTTATTATAAACAATGATTTTGGTCTACCATACTGAATACCATTTAATTTCAAACATGAAAGACTTGAGCAAGTCTACCATCCACTGTACACCATAAATTCACACCTATGCATATGTAATTTTAAAATGCAAAAAATACTTAAGCAAGTCTACTATCCACTGTACACCTATGTATTTCAAATTATAAAACAGAAAAAGACTTGAAAAAGTCTATCATACACTGTAGACCATGATAAATTCAGCTGGATACATTTGAAAAGAAGCCACCACAGACTTGCACAAGTCTAGCTGTCTGTGCAGACCATGAAAAATGGGTCTCCTATCCAGCAGACCACTGAGTGTGTGTGTGTGTGTGTGTGTGTGTGTATGAGAGAGAGAGAGAGAAAGAAAGAGAGCCAGCTAGCTGCAGGCAGCCCAGGTCCAAGCTAATTCTAGATCCCACAGCACAGCTGGTGTTGGCAGGCTGCCAGCTGCTTTAGTCAATGTTAGCAGTGTTCACTACAGTCATGGCCAACCTCTAGTTTGAGTCTGCCTGTTTGGCTATGTTTTTTAATATTACCTAGCTCTGCTATTTGTGTTAGTCTTCACTATATTTTATCTGTTTAAGCGGTAAAAGAAAATGTGGTTTGTTTAGACACCTTACATTTTAATTCTAGTCTAGCTGAGGTTTACATGGAACATTTTAATTAGTTAGGTCACTTACATATTTTCCCCCAAGATAAATAGGTAAAAATTCACAATTAGAACTAGAGGTTTTGGGTAAGGCTTTATTAACAAAAATTATCAACAAATACAGATAGATATTTTGATATGGGATCTTTTAAATGAAAATTCTGTAGAAAGGACTGTAACCATGACTGTTAGTGTTACACTACCAGGCATAGAAATATAAACCCAAAAGATCTAGCCCAATGGGTCACCCAACAGGACCATTCACCAGACAACTATGTGTACTATTTCTTTTTCCAGCCAGTGCTGTGGCAAATACAGTCTATGTTATGGTGTATATAAAATATCTTGTGCTGCTAATCAAAGAAAGTAACCTCTGTCACAGCACAGGTTTCCTTTCCAAAGAGCAAAAATGTTCCACAAATAAAAATGTGTCGAGTAAACCATGTCTTTCTCTGTTTAACATCATATCTGAAATGGCTGTCTTATGCGTTTCATTTTACCCTACCTACTTTGGGCAACTGTGCATTTAAACCATATTTCTTTTTCAGAGCTAGTTATCTAACATCCAGTTTAGGTGACAATGATTTAGATCTTTTCATTTATAGCCACTTCAGCAATTTATTATCTTTGGTAATTTTATGTTGTATGTGTGTGTATGTGCGTGCATATGCATTTGTTGTATGCTATTCTTATATGCATTGTGTATTTATTACATTTCTTTTAATGCTTATAATTCTTTTCATCTTAGCCATTGACTAGGAAACCACATCTAGCTAGGTGACTGTAGGTACCACGTCTTGGTCCACTCTCTCTGTTGGCTGAATACCTGTATTATCACTGCTTCAATTCTTCTTCTTTAACTATTAAATATGCAGATGAATTCCCAGTGTGGCCAGTTTGTGTATCCAAGTCATGGTTCATTTTCTCCACTGGCTGAGTACTTGAATCATTGTTTAAATTCATGTTAGCTATTAAATATGAAAAATTCAAGTTTGGGTGACTGTATGTATCTAAGTAATAGTCCACTTTTTCTTGTTAGTTGGATACCTGTAGTATTAGTTTAAATTATTCTTCATATTAGCTATTAAGTATAAAGATGAACTACCAGTTTGGGCAATTGTGTATTCAAGTCATGGTTCACGTTCTCCGTTAGCTGTTCTCCGTTAGCTGAATACCCGACTTCAGCCACACCTGGGAATTGTGTCCATGTTGTCCAGTCTGCGTGGGTTCAAAGGTCATCTGACCCATTTTCAAATGGCATGTTTTTGGAGTGGGCCCACCTCTGACAGATGAAGGCAGTCGGGTTACACTGTGTGATAGTCGGTCTCAGCTAAACAAAGGCTTGCCCTTTTGTCCCACTGGGTACTCAAAATTAAGCTGTAGTGCTAAGCATTATTTTATTTTTTTGTCTAGTCTTTCTGTAGATGAGAGAGAGAGAGAGAGAGAGAGAGAGAGAGAGAGAGAGAGAGAGAGAGAGGGAGCGAGATATATAGAGACAGAGAGAGGTTTTATTTAATTACACTTTCAACAATCAGTATTTTGCAATTCAGTCTAAAATGTGATGAATGAAAAGATAAATAATCCAAAAGCATTTCTATTTTGCAGTTTAAAACCCACAATCACATTTATAAATATTTAAAGGTAATATATATAGGTGGTGGTCTTCGTTTTACTAACATCTTGAAAATTGTGATAAATATTTAAATTGTATAGTTGTTGTTGGGTTTTTTCATGAAGTTAGTGTATCTTCATTATGAAGAAAATCTTGTATCACTATAGTAATTATTTAAAGACACTCCCTTCTTGGATATATTTTTGTCATACCCATCTTCATGTTTTAAAGGCACTATATATTTTTCTCTGAGGCTTAAACTGTACAATAACGTTTTGAAAATGCACAAATACCACAGCAGCCATGTCTTGGAAATGCGCAATACTGTACCATCACAGCCATTATGTCTTGGAAATGCACAATACCATTGCAGCAGCCATTGATTTTATTGCTTGTTTGCACACAGTCGACAAGACCCATTAGTTATGTTGCAGACAACCAATTCCACCCCCCCTCCCCCTGCATGCAGGCTTTCCCCCTCCCCAATGAGATGCACGCTGACCAGTTCCTATCACCTGGCGCTGGCCCCAGTATGGAAATCAATAGATTTCTGCAACAGACTGGCCAAACCTAGTGAGGAGCAGCAACCTGCGATCACGCTTTCATGTCCAGCCACAGCTCCCAGTCCAATATGGAATCCTGCTCTGGCAGTTATAGCTATCATGGATTCGGTCAATTTATTTGCCGTAAGGTCAACGGTTAGGAAAATGCAGAGTCCATGATTAAAACAATTTTTTGTAATGTTTTAGTGGCTCATGTCTAGAATTCACTGTCCATGTTCAAAATGTGACTAATTTTTGTATTGTTTTAGTGGCTCATGTCTAGGATTCACTGTCCATGTTGAAAATGTTACTAATCTTTGTACTGTTTTGGTGGCTAAACTCTAAAATTACTGGCTATGGACATCAGGTTACTATATTCTAGAAGTTTGATTGTGCCAGTGTTTTTTTAAAACTTGGGCCAAGAAATAATTAAAAAAGTTCAGCATAATTTAATTATACCCAGTGAATTGTGATACGAATTGACCTAATGGCAACTAATACAATGAACAAAATCAGAACCCCTGCTCATGAAAATAGATTTATTGTGTCTCTTCAATACTGTGTCATGCCCTTGCATGTATCAACTGTGCCTCAGTGAATATTAATATTTAAAATGCAATTTGACTAAGAGAAAAACATTTGATTTAACAATGCATTCAACACAGTTACGGACTATTTTAGCAGTGAGAAAGGAAATCAGCTGTCATCAGTTGGCCATTTCCATTTGTAGTAAAGGATAAGAAATAATTACTACAGAAAAAAATAGTTAGCGGTTGTTGCTAATCATTTTGTAATTTGATTAGCACATTTCTCAGTTTCCATGTAGGTTGGAACAAGCAAGTTATGGACAACACATGAATACATTTAGAGTCCAAAAGAGTTTGTGTTATCTAAGCAATAAGATATACGCTGGGAGTTTTGCTACAACCGCGAAAACCTTTATAGAATATGTGGTTTGCAGTACAGTGATCCATAATGTGAAACTGATTCGCACGTGAACTAGAATGACTAGCAAACTGTGACATGAACCCCTACAAATTATTTGCTGGTAAGGGATATTTTTATACAACTCATATGACATCCAAACACATTTTTATCAATATTTATGTCAGCATCAGTAAAAAAAATACTTTAAAGATGCATTTAACAATTATAATTTAAAAAAAAAAAAATAAAAAAATAAAAAAAATAAAAAAAAAAGCACATAAAAACACAACATGAGTCACTGACATGAATTGATTTAAAAACATTTCTTCTAAATTTTGTATATATAGTTTAGACTTAATAGCTTTTGTTTGGTTTACCATAAAATTGTGCATTCTACATCTACAGACTTGAGTATTTGGGCTTAAAACGGTTTGTAAATTTCACTTTTATTTTTTATACATCCTTCATTAAAATCTGCTCCTCAGTGTAAGTTAGTGATTATAAAACGTGGCAAGCATTGGCATCACATTACTCTATTCCCTGCAATCAAAATGTTTTCACATGCCTTATGCTGGGAGAAAAACAAAAAATCAAAACTCCTTTTATGTCTATACATTACAGAAAAAAACAAAAAATCTAATCATTTAATGTCCAAATTGGCATTTTGCTATCTGAATGAAAGCCCATTTTCATTACTCTCTGAAAATAACACTAATGCCTCCTCACAATGAACTAATCGATAAAATATCACTCCGAGCCTCTACTGCTTTTTCTCATAATGCACTGTATGCAGCAAAACACGTTTCCGTCAATACTTAAAGCACTTTTGCCTGGCTGGCTGGCTTCTCCATGGGCTGTTGTATGTGGCAGAAAGCTCTCTGCCAGCTGGTTCAAAGTGCAACCTACAGTGTACTGCTGGCTGCTCACTCACACACACATGATAGTGAGTCAGCCAGCTACACAGGCTGACGAAATAATCTGACCTGACCTTCATGTGGTACATTAATCAGTCCAGGAATAGCCGTCCCTATAAACAGGCAGCAGCCAAGTGCCTCAAGGGCATTGTTTTAAAGATAATAAACAAAAACCGAGCTAGTCAGCCAACACATGACATTATTAATGGTTATTTCGAGGTCCCTAGTTTTAATGACATGTAAAACCTATGTGTAGTGCTAGGCTATAAGCTTTCAGTTGGTAATTTATGCACCAACGGTTGATATGTTTTGCACTCTTAGCAATCACACGAACCAGTGGTGGTGGTTTTAAAACTGCTTTCAGCTGATAATTTATGCTCTGACATTTATATATGTTCAGCAGACTGTACACAACACATGCAGTAACTTGATACAGCCAAGGAAAAAAAGAGAGAGGAATATCCAACAGAGAACAGAATCCCACATCTATTCCAGCTACACTGTGACATAAGTATCACGTTTTACACTTACAGGGAGTGAGTGGGACGTAGCTCAGTGGTAATGTGTTCACTCATGGTATGGTAGGTCTGCAGATCAATCCTATTTTCCCTTATAACCAGTGCTCCACAACTGGTGAAACAATGGCAATGTGCCATCCTTTCTGTGGGATAGTGCATTATAAAAGATCCTTTACTCCTCATCAGAAAGAGTAGCCCATGTGGCAGCAGCAGATTACATTATTATAATGGTCCTTTACTATTACAACTGCTACTCCTTCTCTTTCTCTCTCACTCTCTTTCTCTTTCTCTCACTCTCACTCTCTCTCTCTCTCTCACAAACACTAACTCTACTACTACTACTACTACTACTACAACAATATATTCAGTCTAGCTATCAAGCAATTCTAAATTGCATTATTATTACACACTAATGGTCCTTTATGAAAACACTTCCCCCAGTTACTGATTTCTATTCTTACAATGTTTACGCTGATAAAGTTTGTTACTAAACTAGATCAAACAGCCATATGTAACAAACTAATGGCTGGCTTAGTGTGGTTTTAGTTTATCTTCAGCCCATGTCTATCAGCACACACAGGTTCATTATTTATAAACTACCACTGATAAATAACATACAAGAATTTGTTTGTTATTTTACATAATCATTTACCAAAGGTCACAATAATTACTATGCTTGTATGTAATAACATGCAACTCACTAAAGTTCATTAATGTTGAAAATGTCTTAAGCTTAAATGATAACATTTTATATGGGCATACTGTTACAGATCTAAGGTCTTCATTTCAAAATACTTATTATAAATGTAGATATTTAAAGACATACTGTCACAAGAAATAATATGGTTAAGATATTTGTATGGTATTGTAACAACACAAACTGTTTAACACACCAATCTAGACACACACACACACACACACACACACAAATTTCAGTTACTGAAAAGGTGACCATTTTACAAATGTCAACAACAGCAAAGCCAAGACACATTTCTTTATTGAATGTTTATTTTTGATATCCTAATTTAGACGTCACGTTCGACAGCCGATAGCTGACATGTTTGAACTCGGGCACCATTAAACATCCATTTATCAATTATTACTTGTATTGCAACATCTTCCTATATAATTTTGTACTTCAAAATATTTCAATGTCCATTTTCTTTAAATTGGAACACACACTACTATATTTACTACACACATACACAACTTTTTGTTTCACGCTACCGTACTACATATACAAATTGTTTTGTTTACCACATACATACTCAACTTCTTTTATTGTTCCATTTACAAACATGTTTGATAAATTCACACAGGAATGACTGCTGAGTGGTATAAAGCCTTAATGTACACGCATGCACATACATGTATTAAACCCACCTGAACAGAGAGCTTATTGTTTGCTTGGACCCCAATGACTCATGAAATGGAGACATCTGTGAGTCAGTTTTAGCCTGGCTGTAATATCACTTCCTTTTTGTGAGCACACCACAGAGCTGTGAACTACATACATTGCCAATCAGGATGTAGCTCAGTGCTAGAGTCCCCAACTGGTGGACCACCTAACTAGTTTCATCCAGTGTTCCACAACTGGTAAAACAAAGTCTGTGGTGTGTGGATTACTGTCTGAAGGATACTGAATATAAAAGATATCTTGCTGCTAATTGAAAAGTGACTGTGATACTTAAAAGAAATCTTGCTAATCGAAGAGTGACTGATACTGAATATAAAATATCTTGCTGTTAATTGAACAGATTGACTAGAATAATAAATATAAAAGATACCTTGCTGCTAATCAAAGAGTGACTGCGATACTGAATATATGTACAGGGACAGGTTTGTACGCCTGCCATCTCGGATTTCTACATTAACTACTTGACTAATTTACAATCCAGTGTGTCATGGAAAATCTCACGTATGCCTCTATTTTTAGAACTTATTCACCAAATATTTCAACTGTTCAACAGACACAGCTGAAAGAGTACACACAAAACGTACAATAGACTTTTATACAGCAAACAATATGGCTTAGAAATCCATTTCTCTAAACATGTAGTCTTATTTGAAAATAGTTTTGTCATCACATTAAATTGAGTATTAAATGATATTATAATTTCTTAAATACATTGATAAAAAAAAACATTAATAACCCACAAAGACATTTCTGTTTCTCCTAAACAATAGGCTTAGATTTTTTAGTTTCACATGAATGAGCATAAAGACTAACCTAAGTTTTTACTTCATCAATAACATCACTGATAAACACATCTATTCCAATAAACGTGACTGACCAGGCATTTTTTTCTTAATGATTTCAGCAAATGATTTAGGAAGATAACACATTAACATTTTAACATAAGCTTAGTATACCTTTTGTTGTAAAATTGCCCACTTACACTTGCTCAATATAAAATAATGCAAGAAACTAAACTTTACAAATTTGATTTTTTTTCCTCAGACTAAAAACAACTATGAATACACTTTCACATAACATACTACCGTTGTTAACAAATAGCTTCTTTCTTATGTCCAGGTACTGTTCTCAAAAGATTCTGATGTCACACAAAAGGTTATCATCCATGTCTGCTTTCACACACAACGAATTCTTAGATGTGATTTAGTATACAACCAGTTTATAACCAAATGCAATTTTTATACACATAGTTCTCAACATCATGTACACACACCTAGTTCTCAACAAAATGCAATTTTATATACACCTAGTTCTCAACAAAATGCAATTTTATATACACCTAGTTCTCAACAAAATTTGATTTTATATACCCTTAGTTCTCAACAAAATTTGATTTTATATACACCTAGTTCTCAACAAAATTTGATTTTATATACACCTAGTTCTCAACAAAATCTGATTTTATATACACCTAGTTTTCAACAAAATCTGATTTTATATACCCTTAGTTCTCAACAAAATTTGATCTTATATACCCTTAGTTCTCAAAAAAAATCTGATTTTATATACACCTAGTTCTCAATAAAATGATTTTATATTAACCTAGTTCTCAACAAAATCCATATTCAACAAAATCCCATGTTTACATGCATCTAGTTCTCAACAAAATCCATATTCAGATACTTTAACAAAATCCACGTTCACATTTCACCTAGTTCTAACAAAATCCACATTCACATACATCTAGTTCTCAACAAAATCCACATTCACATACATCTAGTTCTCAACAAAATCCACATTAACATACATCTAGTTCTCAACAAAATCCACATTAACATATATTTAATTCTCAACAAAATCCACATTAACATATATTTAATTCTCAACAAAATCCACATTCATATACATCTAGTTCTCAACAAAATCCACATTTACATACATCTGATTCTAAACAAAGTCCAACATTACATACATCTAATTATCAACAAAGTCCAACTTTACATACATCTAATTCTCAACAAATCCATATTCACATTCACTTAGTTCTCAACAAAATCCACATTCACCTAGTTCTCAACAAAATCCATGTTCATAAACATCTATACTCACAAAATATTTAGTCACATACATCTAGTTTAACAGGTGAAAGCATAGATTTTCAAAGTCACCTTAGTGCTGGGACAATGTTAAATAGTTTTACTGATGACGTCACAATGTAATTTGATGGATAATGTCTTCATTTAACATTTTATAACTTATAAAATCTATACCCAGATCTATTTCAAACACAACTACAGTTCAAAATCTCACTGATGTATAATTACAGTTCAATTCTACTTCAAACACCACTCAGTTCAAACATCCATGTACAACTACAGTTCCATTCTATTTCAAACACAACTAGTTCAAAATCTCACTGATGTACAATTACAGTTCAGTTCATTTCAGACACCACTCAGTTCAAATATTCATGTACAACTACAGTTCAACTATTTCAAACACAATTACAATTCAAAATCTCACTGATGTACAATTACAGTTCAATTTTGTTTCAAACACCACTCATTTCAAATATCCATGTACAACTACAGTTCAAAATCTCACTGATATACAATTACAGTTCAATTCTGTTTCAAACACCACTCATTTCAAATATCCATGTACAACTAGTTCAAAATCTGATGTACAATTCAACTCTACTTCAAACATAACAACAACAGTGGAAGCTAGTCATCAACAAAACATCGTTCTGCACCCAGCCAGAGATTTCTGGAAGTTTCCAGGTAACAAAAGAGTGGTGTGGGTCTGACTGGCAGGCAGTCTCTGGACACACCATACCACTAGGCTGCTATCTCTGGCCTGCCAAATTAGCCAGCCATAAAGAAGCCACTTGTGGCCAAGCAAGCAAGCACACACCACTATCACAAGCAACCTGATAAACCAGTTTCCAACTGCACAAACACAGTGCTTGGCTCACAGCCAAAACTTTGCTGGCACCTTGCCAAGACAGCCTCAAGCTGCTTGATAAAAGCAAGTAAAGATCAATCCTGTTGCCATGGTCACAGCACATTATTTGCATGGGCAAACAATCTTCGCCAGCCAAGCTATGCAGTCTATTTCGGTCACTGAAAAGCGCTTGAACAGTTATCGACAATCGTTGCGGAGAGGAGAAAAAAGAGAGCCCCATTTTTATTTTTTTCTCTCTGTTATTCACAAGCTGGTCTATACAGCACCCTGGAAATGACTATTGCAAATCGACTAGTTACATGAATTCAATGTTTTTTTATGACGACTCATTGGATATGAATATATTCTGCTGCGTTAATATCTTTCTCAGGGCTTCATTTTGAATTCGTTAATTAACGGCCTTTCACACAGAGCTGCTAGTACACAGGCCTGCCAAAGAAAAGAATAACAGGCACAAAAAATCAATACGGCTACTGTGGATCAGGTGATATTGAAAAATCTCTGCGCAGAATGCTATAAAAGGACTGGACGAAAATGTATACACTTGTACATGAAACAATTTCATACGCACTTATGCCTGTTTTACAACATAAACAATAGTGTATTATTCAGTGAATAAATGTTATTAGTTTTTAATCAAAAACTAACTCCAATGATTGATGAATTTGGCACTTTTCAACCACCATATATTAATTTTTTAGATAACCAAACATAATTTTTAATGCAAATAATTAGTTTCAATCTGAACTTGTTTATTAATTCTGTACGATTTTGTACTGCACAAGCATAACATATATTACAACATGTGCTGGGGTTTTCTTGTGTAACAATACGCCATATGGTACAGAGGTTCAGTATAATACTTTACGCTTCAGTAAATCCTTCATTTTGAGCTAACATTATGACATTGAAGCTTAATTTATCTGTATACCATTTTGTGATTCAAAAAGGATACTACAAAGCATTTCTCAAATATAAATGTATTGCTATATATTGTATGCTTAATGAATGGTTTGGCATTATCTTATTTCTGAAACATTAACAAACGTTCAAAAGTATCATCTAATTTCTGCAACATTAATGTATGTTCAAAACTATATGTTTCTCTTATTTTATAAACATTAACGTACATTCAAACATCTTCTGTTTCACTTTATTTCTCTAAACTTTAACTTCCATATTCTGAAACATTAACATACGTTCAAAAGTCTGCCCCTGTTTTTCATTTCTGAAACAACATAGTTCAAAAGTATCTCTGTCTTTCATTTCTACAACATTAACATATATACACAAAAGTCAGCTACTTGAGTACTTCACCCATCAGTTATTTTTTCTGACAAAACACAGGTTGTGACCTGTTTTTCAGGGGACACACTGAATTAACTTCTTTACATCCTACACGCACTGGTAAGTCTGAAGTTCAAGGCATTGTATTCAGTGGTCATGCTTCAATCCATCACAAAATGACGGTCACCAGAAGGTTTTTTTTCCTTGGAATTTGGCCAAATGTCAACTATAGGTCATTAGTATGGAATACTAATAAAACAAACACAGCCTATGAACAATATGTACAACTACAAGCTGATATATGCATTTAGGATTTTAACAGAAGACAACAAAACATACACATAAAAACAGAATTTTCTAAATTTTTACAAATTATTCTTATAGTGACTCAAATGTTTTTGTTTACAAGTATAAAAATTATTAAACACACTATGCCACACCATGTTGATCTATTTAATGGTCAAACCAAGTATTAAATGAAAATATATACACTGATTTGTCCTTAAATTTACCTTTTATAACCATTTAAATAATCGCCAAATGTGGATTATTAACGATATAATAAAATAAAAAAATATATTTAAAGATGTCTTTTGGGATTCCTGAAGTGTGATGTATTATTTTTTTGTCACGTTACAGGCATGCCCTGTCTAAATACACAATCACCATTTATGTTGGTCAATTCCAAATAAATACAAATGGTTCCAATATATTTTCTCATTTTACCTCAAAAGATTTCCACCATTCAAAAATGAAAACAACCCTGAGGGTTGGTAGGGAATTTCCTTCACTGTGGCTTTATTCAAACATTTTCAGAAATACGAAAATGAGGTTTGTAATCTTAAGCACTAGAGAAAAATGTTAACAAGATTCATCATGAAAAAATTTATTCAGTTGATTCCTGTGGATAGCTTGCTTACACAAGAATACAACTGATTTTCATGAAAACAACACATCAGCTTTGCTGAACAACAAATTACTATTACTTTATGAGCTTATCTCAAACAAACTATAACAACAACAAATTTGGAAATGCCTGTTACTTTTACAGAAGAATCCAATATGAGATATGGCAACAGAAATTAAGGTAAACGGGTTTGAACAATAAATGAAGATATACAAGTAAACTACTTAGAACTGTATGTCAAAATAAAACTAAACACAAGGACGTATCAAGGAAGATTTAGTTTTCACAACTTGAATTGGTGAAATATGTGGTGCTGATTAGTTTCTAACACCTCAAGTGCTTTAATTAAGCACTTCAAAATCCCCAACAAAGTATTTAAAGCACCCCAACATACTATTACAATTTACATACACCCTAACAAACAAGGTTTTCTCAGCACCCTAACAAATGGTTATGAGCACCGTAACAAAGTATTCCAAGCACCCCAACATTGTATTCTCAGCACTATAACAGTGTTCTGAGCACCCTAAGTGTATTCTAAGCACCCTAACGAAGTATTCCAAACACATAAAAGCATATTCCAAACAGCCTAACAAAATATTTCAAGCACCCTATCAGACCACAGTACACACCTAACACTGTTTCAGCAGGCTATTTGTGGTACACACACATGCACCAAGATAGAGAAGCTGTACTACCAGCCTGACTGTGGCAGGTGGATGACCCTGTGCCAGCTATCTCCAAGTTGCATAATCAGCCCTATAAATCCATCAGGGGCTGCTAGGCTAGTCATACTTGCTGTTGCTGTTGTCATGGTCTAAGCCGTTGGTCTGAAAAATAAGGCTGGTAGGTATTGGGATCATATCCCAGTACGGGCTCCCACCCAGAGCGAGTTTCTAATGACTCAGTGGGTATGTATAAGGCCACTACACCCTTCTCTTCCTCACTAACCCATAACACAATTACTACTAACCACCTGTCGTGGACAGACAACTGTGGCCAGGACAGATGTGTACTATAACAGCTTGTTCTAGATGTGCATGTAGAAAACAATTACACCCCCCACTCACACCACCAAGGCT
>JAUTBW010151790.1:0-13180 GCA_032361425.1 Peltospira smaragdina | reverse complement strand
GTTTTAAATGACTGGATTTTAAGGCGTAGCGGCAATCAATTTAAGGCGCTTACATGCTGGACAAAAATGCCTAAAGCGCTTACATAGCAGGCTAAGACGTAGCGGCCCGCTACGCAAAAGCGCCCTGGGGAAAGCTCTGGACTAATATTTTATGAGAAAAAAATACAATTTATTTCAGTATAAAATGTCAACAGAACTCTTTTTTTTTTTTTTTTAAATACAGCAAATGTTCAGCAGACGTCAGACCTGAACAAGGCATAGAAAACATGGACTGATAGGCTTACATAATTATGTGCATTCTTTGCTATTTTGAATAAGAAGCTGTTTTGATGAAAACAGTATATACTTATTTCATTGTATGATCAAAGGAGTGAGTCATAATTAATATCTCATAAATAAAATGTTCTTGTAGGCCTAATTAATAATATTCATCTAATATAAACATTTTCAAAATGCCTAACCAAGTACTCACTTCACCATTGTTTTCACCATTGTGAAGCTCTGTGTGAGTGATACTCGTCACTTAGCCATGCCTCTAAATCTGGTCTTATCCAATCATTAGCTTTAGGCAGTAGGAAACAGCAGACTGTTCAATTAGTCAGTCGGCAGTGGATTTATTTATTTCCAGTTTGTTTTGTTTAGAACCAGTATGAGCTTTGTAACTTTTTTTTTTACTTTTTGAAATAAAACAGATAATTGAAATATGTGTGGTGTTATGTAAGGTATTTGAATGTAAATAGTGGTACATTCGGAGCAAGTTATTTCCAGAAATATGTTTTACCAATCAAATGCAATAAATAAAAATGTTCTACACTCACAATATTTAGTTTTTACAAAATTAAAATATATAAAAATAATCTACATAATGTTTTATTTTATATAAAACTAAGTTTATTTTTGTTTTTGTTGTATATATAGTTATATTTGATGTTAGCTTGGCAGTTGTGAAACGAACACTTCAGACATGACAAGTTGCGAGCTGCACAGATGACACCAGGAATTGATTTTCTGCTATTTTATATTGTTTGCTTTATTTTTAAATAGTTTTTTTGTAGTACTGAATAACCAATTTTATTTGTGTTTAGTTTTTTTATATCCATAACAGATATGGAAGTAAAGTTACGCATTGGTAAAATCTAATGTATTCTCACATGTTGAATAGGTGTTTGGCTGGCTTTGTTCAGGTCTGACGTCATACATGCTTTAGACGATTAGCCAAAGAACTCAGGACTGTATTGATACACATAACAAAGTAGTCCCATTTTAATTGTTAATTATAACTGACATCTTATTCACATTCAGATGTTATTTTGGTATGTATTAATTACACACCATACATTGATTATAAAAGCAGAATATGTAGACCACAGTCTTCCTTTAAATAGCAACACTGACTTAGTTTTGACATTTTGAGTCTGCATTTTTTAGATTCTAGTTTTTTGAAGTTACAGATCTTTTTATATTTTTTTTATTTAAAGCAGTTTTTTAAGTGTAGGCTATTAATAATTGGATTGCTGCAATTAGGTGTATTCTGAAGTATATTAACTGGAAAACCCTTCTACGCATGCACATTGTAACCCCACAATTAATGTAACAGAATCATATTTTACCTTTATTAACATATTACCAAATCGGAAGTTGACATTTTGCGCAACTATCTTTTGTAAATTCTTACCTGTTAACAACAATTGATGCTTATTACGGTATGTTTTTATGTTACCCCTTATGCATTTTGAAACTGCAAACTGTTGTTTGTAAATTACATAAAATTACGGTGTTATCATTCAACCTTTAAAAAAGTTTTTTTCCCTTGTCTTTGATTTTGGGATTGAAGATTTCTGAATAAATAATACTCTCAATGCAGAGTTGGGGTTCACGCATACACAGATTTCTTGTAAACGTGTCATAAAATAGTACGAACGAGATATACCAGGAAATGAGTTTTAGCGATACTTAGGTGTACTACAATCAAAACCAAAACCCTAACCTTAATTTTTTTAACTAAAACTTAGGAAGCATAATTAATAAATGATAAAGACAGCTTGCTGATTGTTTCAGTATTATGTTAATGCCCATGGTTAAAATTTTGACTATGGGGTAAACTTGTTTTACTGGCACATTCAGAGCAATCTCAGAAAAGAATTTATTGGGGTTCATATCGCAGTCTGCTAGTCATTCTAGTTCATATGTGAATAAGTTTTGTATTGAATCCCTGTTACTGCAAATCAAAATAGGCCTACTCTATTAACATTTATGTGTTTTTAGCAAAATTAACACCGTATATCCAATTGCTCAGTACATCCTAACACACGTAGGTAACAAATTCTCTTGGTCTGTTCATTGTGCTGTCCATAACTTGCTTGCTTGGAAACTGCTAATCAAATTTACAGATTTGCTGATCAAATCACAATATGCTTAGCAACAGCTGCTATAAAAGAATTCTGTACAAAATATTGTCTTAAACTGTTATAGTGCATGCCTTTCCTGGCCATACACCTTAGGAACCTGAGCTATCTGTCCAGGACAGAAGGTTAGTAGTTACTAGTAACCATGTTATGGGTTAGTCAGAAAGAGCAGGTATAGTGGCCTTACGCTTAACCATTGAGTCATTAGAAACTTGCTCTAGGTGGGAGTCGGTACCAGGATACAATTTTCAGACCAACGGCTGAATGTCCGTTATAATCTACTGAATCCAAACATTTTTAATAGTGAACCTTGTTATACTAGTGGTTAAAAGTTGTCTCCAAGATTGATTAGTAGCTTGTCTCAACAATTAGTCAATCACACGTTTATAAATGTTTGGAAATATCTTAACGCGAATCCATGTGGATTCTAATGTTGAACTGTAGTGGTAGTCACATTCACAGATTCACATGAAATAATAATAAAACCACGATACTCTATAGGTTATATGTTATAATTTAGGAATGTTTGTATGTGTGACTTTCTATATTTTGAAACTTGACTGGCAATATAGTGCTTTATATTTCTAGCCAGACTGGCCTAACTGTAGTAGTTGGTGGTGAAGATGGTGTCATCAGAATATATGAGTTGTCCGCCTCTGGTTTCCCAGTCAGCAGCAGTCCGCAGGTAAGGAATGCATCAAAAACTAATTTATTCAACATTTAACGACAGCTTGGTATGAAACATAGATTGGCTGTTATTTCCAGATACTGGAAGGAAGGAAATGTTTATTTAACGATGCACTTAACATGTGTCAGGCATATGGTTAAGGACCATATAGACAGTTAGAGAGGAAACCCGCTGCTGCCACTTCATGGCCTACTCTTCAGATTAGCAGCAAGGGATCTTTTATATGCATTATCCCATAGACAGGATAGCACATACCACGACCTTTGGTGTACCAGTCGTGGAACACTGGCTGGAACGAGAATCCAGATACGAAAGCAGATTTCTGAAAGTGTGTGTTGAGGGGAGAACCCTTATACAGTTCTTACATTGAGTTAGAGGCTCCTTGATAGCTTAGTGGTGTACGCAACCCTTTGACACACTGTCAATCTGATATCGGTCCCTATTAGGTTATTCACAATCAAAATATTCCTGATGCTGATAGAACCATTAATAGAAATGTGCTGAGTATGTCATTAAATAAAAACAAAAGAAAATAAACACTGTGGTAAAAGATTTCTTCAATATATGTGAATATTGCATCCTTGTACAGTGCTTGTAGGAGAACTGCCACTTTCCTAGAACTGACTTAATTCACAATGGGAACTTCGATAGCCTAAACAGTGAAAGCGTCTACCTGACACATGGTCGATCTCAGACTGATCCCTATCAGTGAGCCACTAGCAACGTTACTAAATAAAATAATTTCTAGCATCTGTATAACCATTAACAGAAATGTGTTGAATATGTCATTATAATTATAATTTTTATTTGCTCCAGTTGTCTTGCCAAATTGGAAATATAATTTTAATATTACCTGAAGTAACAGATTTAAAAGTTCAGTCCTGAAGCTATACATCTATTAAAATTCTGCAAATGTCATTCTGACTTTTAGCAATATGATCAAATCGTATAGGAACAATGTCCGAATCATAATGATTTTACTCTTATTTTTGTACATGCTACAATATATCACATAGTGAAAATGCCCTTTAATTTATACATTTATTTTATTACCACTATGTTGGTGTTTAAATTACTTGCAGCTGACTCTAGAAACTAAGAGTGGACCAGTCCAGACAGTGACAATCCATGACATCACCAAGTTCTACGACAATGACCTGATTGTGGGCGACTCAAAAGGCATTTTGACGATATTTTGTAATCAGCAGATTCTTAGTCGACAGAGCGTCTCTGGTAGCAGCATCAACTGTCTGCAAGTCAGCCATGATTCAGGTATGTACAACAAGTAAACAAACCTGATTCAGGAATAACGAGCCTAGGTTCAGGTATAACAAGCTGTGATTCAGGAATAACAAGCCTTGGTTCAGATATAACAAGCCTGAATTCAAGTATAACAATCCATGATTCAGGTGATATGATGTGAAGTTTGCTTAAAAAACAATGTTAGGTGTAGATGAGTTTTTATTCTATAACTTCCCCATTATATTAATGTCATAAACCCATTTGATATTTATATATGTCTAATTGTGTGATAATGGTAAGCAAATTAGTAAACTGATAATTAGTTGTACATGATATGTACAGCTTAATGTAATGTGTTAGTAAGATTCAGTTAAAATCGTGACATCAGACTATGTTTTCGCTAGTTGAAATGACTGAAATATGGACTTTACTTTTTACTTGCCATACCAAATTTCTAAAAAATCAAAATGCTGTATTAGAAGTGTTATAGGATAAACAGAATTTGCTATTTGTGTTTTTTAATATGGAAAATGTCAACTCATGACGTTAATCAGTATTTGTTGAGGCTCTGTATTAAAAAACATTCATGACAAATCCTCTGTTTATTATAAGAAAAGCAAGTAACATGATTGGGGAATGGAAAAGTCCTATTTATGGTATATCTAGCTTAGTCTGAATCCTGTCTGTGGGTTCCCTATATTTGTTACCTAAATGACTGAAATTGTTAACTCTGTAGAACAACAAATCATAAAGTAACTAAAAAAGGTTTCCACCCTTCAACAATTAGTGAAATCTTAACTTTTTTTATAGATTACAATTATCTTTACATGTATTAAATGAAAATTAGAATACTGAGTGGTATTTTCTGTATTGAAACATAAAGGAATTAAAACCATACCTTTTCCTTCCGTCGTGTTTCAGTTGGGTCTGTGAGCATCATCACGAGCAGCGATTCCGGCGTGATCAGTGCAGTTCTCCCGTCATGTGACCTGTGGCGGATCAACCTCAACAACACACTGCTGAGACGGGTGAGCACCATAAATTATATATTAAATGTTAATCACCTTAAACATATCGAAATTTCAGTAACGCACTGAGAAGGGTGATTACCGTAAATCATAAAATATTAACAACCTTATATATGTAGGCTCAACAACAAAAAGCACCTGCTTAAGAAAAATTAGGGAATTCCGTAATTCTTATTCAGTTTCATATATAAACCTATTCCTATACTAATAATATATGAAATAAACAAGATTGTACACAAAAACAGTTTATTTGTTTATTTAATTGTAAAAAGTCACAAAGTACGTATAATATTTCAATGATTAACTATTTTATTAATTGTTTCTAATGTCCAGATCACTAGTGTTTATAACCATACATTCATTCATTCATACATACATCCAAGACAAGAAAAACAAAAACAATTACAAATGTGTGTTTAATGAGGAAAGAAAAAGAAAAAAGAAAAACTATTTTAACAATTATAGAATATAAATAATAGGTAACAGGCCTACATCTTTTTCAAAATAAGATTGTCTTTTTAGTCACATGACCACTATCTCTGCTACAACAAAGCTGTCAAAAGAACAATAAAAAGTTAAACAAAACGATGAACAAATTTGTCAAATGCATATTACACCTAAAGTCAAATGCTTATCACTACAAAAGAGTGCTGTGCTTAATCTGGATTGTTCTCCACTACATGACAAAATCAAAAGTGCTAGTTAATTAGGTCAAATCGAGTTGACTGCTGGCAGGTAGCTTGCAGTGCTGTCCAAGCGGCGGCGAGGTGGGGGATTATCATTACGTAAACAAAACTGACTTGCTAGTTAGTTAGATGGCTTTTGGTGTTGAAGTCTTAATTGGGAAATCACTTAATTGGAAACTAACCAAACCATGCTTTGGGGAAATTTTACAAACGATTTGTATAAACAGATTGGAAATGCAAGGTTTTGGAATGGGGCCGATGACCAGCCCCAAAATGTGTGGTAGACTAAACCCTGATAGTAAAACTATTAGCTATCTTAAAACTAATTCACAAAATATTAACTATTTTAAAATATAGAAAATAGTAAGTAGCAAATCTCATCAACACACAGCTGAAATTTGTGATTACCGTAAATCATAAAATTACCTTAAATGTTGCCTCAACACTCAGTTGAGAAGGGTAATTACTGTCAATTATAAAACATTAATCATTTTAAAACATAGCAAATTCTTATTAAGTAAAATGTTTAACAAGGCTTTCAGAAGTTTCAGTAACACATAACTGAAAAGGGTGATTACTGTAAATATAAAACACTATAAAATTAGCATATTCTTAATTAGTAACATGTTTAACAGAGCTTCTAGAAATCTCACCTGAGAAGGCTGATTACCGTAAATGATGTAGAGAATAACTAGTTAATGTCATTTGATATTGGCTATATCATGTGATGTTAAGAATATCGAATTTCTCATACATCTTTAATAGTATCAAGAGTCATTACAGGATTGGACAAATTCCATTCCCAGACGCCCAGGGCTACCAGATTTCAGTACTGGGCTACCAATTTCACCCATGCCTAACACCCGGCGGGTTACCAGATTTATTTAATTTATATTATTATTATTTTATGATTTTTTAAACAATTCGTGAAACTATCTAACCAGTTTGGGAATAAATTATTTTATCTTAAAATACCACTCTTATAAAAGAGTTTGGCCTAAATACAGACCGATAGCCATACACACGAAAACTGATCACTAATGGAAACACAACACTGCTAAAATATAAATGTGTAGTTATAATTTTAAAAGTAAATCATTACAGTAACATCTACGAAGTATCTTACCTGTGGATATTAAGTTTATCAGACATCTAACAGTTATATTGTAATTAAGCAATATTTCTTAACATTAATGTAAGCATGGTGGAATAGTGGTTACATCAGAGCAAATAATTTTCCATTGCTGATAATGTTATACCCTCTTATTCATGACAATGTGATAAGATTATTTTTTTTTTTTAAATTCATTCTATGTTTCTTTCTTTATTTGTTTGTACGGTTATATGGCATCAGGCATATGGTTAAGGACCATGTAGATAGAGTGGAAACGTGCTGCCACCACTTCATGGGCTACCTTTCCCGATTAGCAGCAAGTGATCTTTTATATGCACTATCCCGAAGACAGGATAGCACATAACAGGTCTTTGATATATCAGTCCTGGGGCACTGGCTGGAACAAGACATAGCCCAATGGATCCACCATGATGGATCAAACCACCGACCCACCGCACCATGAGCTATATCTTGCTCCCCTTTATCTTGCAATTTAATAAAATAATAAACAAAACTTTTCTGTAACATCTCAGTTGCTGCAAATACTTGACATCACACATTGAAGTACATTTTAATTTATACATGACATCATAAGTCATAACATGCCAGTATATGTTTAAGACTTTGCTTCAAATGGTCAACCATAAAAGGCCGTTGTAGGTTAAAGAATATTATGACAATCACTTTAAAGAAAATTCCTAATACGTGATATAGATGATATATGTCTCTTGAAATCTCTGTCAGTGAGTCACTGGAGATTTGCCTGTTTAAAAATTTATCAACACCAATATAGTTATTAATAAAGACATGTTAAATTAATAAAAAACACACACTATAAAACCTGTCATGTTTGTACAGAGCCCCGCGTTAAGTGTCAACGTCCAATGTCTGCTGACCTCTGACCTCACCGATGCCAGTGGCAAAACGTGCAACTACGTCATTGCTGCTGATGACACCCAGCACATCCATCTGATTCGGCAGGGTTCCATTGTCATGACGATGACCGTTCCAGCTATAGTAACAGCGGTGAGTGAGACCTTGTTCTTCTTCTGAATAACTAACACTCAATAGCCGATCATTTTGTGTGCAGGGGTGTCATTAAACATTCGTTCATTCATCTGAATAACATACAGGGAGGGGACAGACACCCTGATAGCCTAGTGGTTAATGTGCCTCCCTGACATGTGGTCTATCTGAGATTGATCCCCGACAGAGAACCACTAGGGTTGTTTTTTTGTTTTGTTTTTTTCATTAAAAAGTCTTAATATTTAAGAATTGAAGGGGTTGTTTTTTGGTTTTGGTTTTCCATGCAAGTATGAAACGAAAAAACTTTTACTGCAAAACCATTCAAAAAGCGTGTAAAGCTGTTATGCATTTCATACTTGCATGAAACTCTAAAATTATAGCATTCAAATCTTATAATTCCAAACGTATAACATATCACTGTTGTTACCGTATATCGCTGTGTATTAGCCGACCCCATGCATTAGTCGACCCCCTAGTTTCACCCTCCAAATCGGCTTTTTATTATAAATCTTGTATATAAGCCGACCCCCTTCTTTTGCATTATGTACAACCTTTATTCTGAAGCAGTAGCCGATATCTATTTATAGAAATGGTGTCCGGTTAATTTATTTCTTGTAAAATATAAATACCACTGTTGTTAAATTATTTAAAGTAAAAATCAAACTTTATTTTTTCTTATTTTATAAAATATTATTAATAGGAAATATTTACACATCATTAGGAGAATCCCCGTTTTTTGTTGTTGTTTTTATGTCAGTAGCCGAAGTAGAGAGCAGCATTTTTACAAACATTATTATATTTTCAGTTTAAATGCACATTTTTGTATTAAATACAAACTGATTTTTTTAGAATTGACTATAAACATAACACCATAAGTCAGTTTAATAACTTAAAGCTATAATACGATGTGTTTAAATTAAATTATAACAGAAAGCTAATTACATCATTAAAAAGACGTCATTCTAAATGTAACTGGCAGAGTTGGCGATTCAAGGATATGCAGTTAGATTGTATGGCACTGTTTTAATATTTAATTGTAGATGACACAAGGCAAGTTTGTACCAGCCAGCAAAGTGGGCAGCACACCGCAGTCCAATGAGAATGTTAGTTTTAATGACGGCCAGCAGATAGCTCTTGGCACCGCTACTGGGGCAGTGTACATCTTGTACAACTTTGACGTGAGTACATTTTGTCCTCAAGGGAATTGGATAATCTAGTGGTGTACACACCCGCATGACATGTTATCTATCTGAAACTGATCTCAGCCAGGTAGTCACTATCTATTTTACCAATTAAAACATTTCTGACGTCAATATAACCATTAATAAAATAATTATAAAAACTAGTTAGAACAGTGGTAGTTTTTCAGAAGAAGGACATGGTCATAGGTAGATGATGCAGCAGGTCGTCGGATCGATCCCACCTGGTGGACTCACTGTATGTGCTGTCCTGTCTGGGCTGGTGAATGTAAAAGATCCCTTGCTGGTAATCAGAAAGAGTAGCTTTTGTGGTGGAAGCAGGTTTCCTTTGTCACTATCATATGTGTTCTTAACTATATGTCTGATGTCATGTAAATGTAAATAAAATGTGTTGAGTGCGTCATTAAAATTTTAAAATCTAGTTATTTCCAGGACAAGTTTTTAAATGCATACTGACCTCTTTAATAGCTAACCAAAGCATTACTTGAAAATATACATGTATTTGTAAAATGATGACTGTATTTCGTTTGTAAATAATTGAATTATAGTTTGTACAAGGATTTTTTATCATAACAATGTTTAGATTTTTTTTTTTTAAAGAAGATTATTTGCTTAGGAAGAATTCCCTGACATGTGAGCACGTGACTTGGTAGTGGCCTTATGTGTCCCCATCAGTCATTCCATATCAAATAAATTTTACGATTTTAAGTGTGTCGAGTTCTCTCTTTCCTTTCATTCGAAAATACATTTCTTTGGTTGGATTTTGTTATACTATTATTGCAATGAAACCTGTTGCTTACAGTTTGCGCAATGATTTTATATCCTAGCAATAAGTTGCCTTGTGAATTTAAATGTGTTGAGTTCATCAGCAAATTAAACAACTCCTTCATTCCCTCTTTCCTTAGAACATTTTATGTGGATGTTGTTTGTTTTTTTTTAATTTTTTTTTTTGTGGGGGGGGTTTGTGTGTGTGTTTTGGTTTTTTTTGGTTCACTCAGCATTCAAAGATTTCTTCTGAAGGTTTAAAACATTTAATTTTTTTTAATAAAGCAGGAGAATATCACAAAAATGCAGGGCTGGGTCTTTAGAATATCAGGTATTTTGGGTTCCCTTTTACACTTTATTTTTTGGTGGGCCTTTTGTCTCTATGGGGCCTCAAAGCTTTAGTCAATCAGCCATATGAATAAAATAATAATATTTTACTCTTGTCTCGCTGAGTACAAGGTTATATCGTGCAGTTTACTTTCATTATATGGACAGCATGAACTGAAATAACTTCAAGTGACAATAAATAGTTCAGACTGCCAGAAAAACTGCCAGAAAAACTGACTGATATTTGAAACTGTATATCGGTCGATAGTCACTTGACCCATCGTTACCATGGAGAGGTCCAATCTATAAATAGATCTTTGTTCTCAGGTCCCTTGAAAAATAATGGTAATGATGATGACAATAATAATAATAAAAATTAAAAAAATAATAATAATAAAATAAATAAATAAATAAATAAATAAATAAATAAATAAATAAATAAATAAATAAAAACAACAACAAACAAACCACGCTGTCCCCACATAGGCATCGCTTTTCAGTTATCAATTAGGGTTCTTTTATATGCACATACCACGACTTTTGATAACCAGCTGTGGAACACTGGCTGAAACAAGACATAGCCTGAAGGGTTATGCAAAACACATCAGTAAAATATAGCAGTTTGAAAATAACATCGAATTTAATGTTTGACATCCATTAACAGATGTTCAAGGAAAACTAATATCTTGTAGGCCTATGTAAAAAAAAAAATAAAAAAAAAAAAAATAATAATAATAATAATAATAATAATAATATCACAGAGATAAGGGGGAAAAAACGGTTCAAAACAGTCTACGCGTGCTTTGAGTTGACGCGTTCAACACCTCATGGTCTCAAGAGATTTGTTTTGGCGCCACTGACCTCGAAGGACCGGAAGGGAATAAGTGAGTGAACATCTGTCAATACCACTATTGATTACAGTGTTTTGTTCTGCGAGTGATTTATAGGGTCCTGTCTTTTCTTTTTTTTCTTCTTTTTTTCTTCTATTTTCCCCCTTCTTTCTCCTTTATTATTCTTTTGTAGGAGTTTTGTTGTAGTTTTTTGTGTTTATATATATTTATTTATTTTGTGTTTTACGAAATATATTTATATATGTCAGATGCGTAGACCGCCACGATTTTTATAATTTACTCTTGGACTGATTAAAGGACAAATTAAGGGAACGAACGAAATGACAGGTTTTTAAAAAAGTTTTAATGTTGTTGTTTTTTCTCTGGACTCCACTGTTCTTCACACATATTAAAAATTTATTCCTTGAAATCTGGTTAGAAAATGATCAGACGAAATCGCGTTTTAAACCACTCATCAGACAGATGTCTCTGAAAACATGTCACGTGTCATTGCGGGAGTGAGGCGTATATCAGAGGTAGAGCGTTCGATAATGGGGAGATCGGTCGTCGGATCAATCCCACATGGTGGACCCACTGGGACTTCTCCAGTTCCAGTCTATGTTCCACAACTTGTGTAACAAAAAACGTGGTATGTCCTATCATGTCTTGCATTATATAAGATCCCCTTGCTGCTAATCGGTAACAGTAACCCGTAACACGGTTACTACTAACTACTAACCACCTGTCCTGGGACAGACAGCTCAGGCTCCTGAACCGTGTTGCCGGGACAGACGTGCGCTATAACAGATTGCTCTGAATGTGCACGTAAAACAAGTTTATTATTATTATTATTATTATTATTATTATTATTATTATTATTATTATTATTATTATTATTAGTGAGAACCCAGTACCTGTGTTTGTAACTCGACCATAACCTTTAACACAGCTTGACAGTACAGTGGTTAGTACCAGTGGCGTCTTACCATTATTGTCGTCCTGTTGGTAAATCAGTAGGTTACAGCCCTACACTTACATAACTACTAAGAAAACCAATGTAGATTTGCATTAGTGGGGCCCCCATTAACCGGCCCAGAGTGCCTTTGTGTTAACAGGGCCGTGGATAGTGCCTCTACATTTGACAGATGTGGACTAAAAGACTACAGTAGAAACGTGACAGAAATCCCGCTACCGCGACTGAGACAACACACTGGCTTCATACCCAGTTTGATTTTCTCGATTCTTTATAACCGTAGCCCAGTGATGGTAACATGTGTATGATATGCAGTCGCTCTAAGATCGAATCCAGTCATTAGACACTAGAGCGATATTCCCAACATCGACAAAACTGAAAAAGACATTTCCTCATGAACTTAAGAGTTGCTAGTTTTCACACGTTTTGTCCGCTCCGGAACACATACACTCAAACACATTTCAGTCGTGACCATTAGCGCCGCGTTCCCCGCGCTCGCGAAAACAATTAATACTGCAGTTAAATGAATGATCCCTACAGAAGGGCGAGCGTTTGCAGTCCTGTGATACAACGACATAACCATCGAGAGGCGGGCTGTGGCGGTGTGCGGTCGCCGCGGCTGACGGCGGATCGATCACTTCTACAGCGTGTGTCTGTCAGCCGCACGCGGCCACCAAACGACTCGTAGATTGGTACCACAGTTCCGGAATTGTGAACACGCCAGAACGCTCGTGTGCGCTGGGCCAACCATTCACACGGATCATACTTCGGAGACCAGTTTACAACTTGTGGTCGTGAGGAGGAAAAACAAAAGTGAAATTAATTAACTATCGGATGCGAATGTTTTCGAAATTCGGTGCCGGTAAGTAAATTAAATTTTGTTAATACTTTAAATAT
>JAUTBW010151789.1:0-20384 GCA_032361425.1 Peltospira smaragdina | reverse complement strand
TATATATATATTTTTTTTTTTTTTATTATTTTTTTTTTAATAATAAAAATTTGAACAATTCATCTTAAAAACAACATTGTTAACAGATGATCAATGATAGCATGCTTGAATATGTGCATTATATATTCTGTGAAGCTTTAGAAAAGAAGAATATTTCAGTATTCAGCACAAACACTTGGAAACAGGCAATAAAACTTTATTCATAATTAAAAATATCAAATATCTAAATGTGAAAGACTGCAGATAAAACATAACAGTAAAAATTTGGAAGCACTTAATTAATTTGATGTCTTACATCATCACTGTTTATAAATCCAATTTCAATTGTATCTTAATGGATATATTGTAAGCAATGATGATCTGGATGCATGAAACATATTTCAAAGTATGTAATTTTATTATTAAAAAATGTAAGATGTTCTGGAGTATGCCTACCTGATTTTCTCAAATATATATTATACAAACTTTGAATATAAAAACACAATGATGTTATTACTCTTTTTAGTAATTACTGTAATAATTATCTTCATCAGTAAAATTGAACCCAAGCAGGAGACAAGGTGATGGGGTCTTCTGTGACATACGTGAGCATTAACAGATCTGGGCAATTCACCAACCCACCCTACTTTCAAAGACTTTCCTACAGCCCTGGGGCCTTATTCACAAACAAGTGTAAAGTTACACTTACACTTACACGTAAGGTAACTTTTACATTTGATCATTGGCTGAAAGTAGCATCTTTGACATCATGGACCAATGGTTAGACGTAGACTTAGTAGTAAGTTTCGAACATCAATTTACACCCTTTTGTGAATAAGGCCCCTGCTCTGCTAATATTATTGTGGAACTAAACCCATTCTGGGTGTGGGGTATAGTTCAGTGGTAGAGCAGCTGCTCATGGTTTAGTGGATCGTCAAATAGATCCTTCCTGGTGAATCTGTTGAGCTGTTTCTGGACCCAGCCCTCTCAATATCATATTGGTCGCTAATCATCTCTTTGTTGCCATGTAACCGTAAACTAATGGGTCATATGTTAATATATTTCCTTTTTTCAACCCATGCAGGTGTCAGCCTGACCTGGCGAACATAGTAATGTCTAATTAATCAATCATAAGCCACTGTCTGTCCACCCCTCTCCCTGATGTGTGGTGGATCTGATTAATATATGTCTATCAGCCACTAACCCAAACATATGCTTTTATGTGTGGTTATTACAAAAAATAAATACCAATATTCAAGATAATAGGCCTACCGTATGTTTTGTCTATAGCTGAATTTGTTTTTAGTATACGATAAACCTTTCATATAAATCCAGATAGCCTGGCTGTAAAAAATATCCTGAACATTATCATTTTATTGTAAAGATACATTTTACTTAGTTAATTACTGCAGAATACAATTTATGACTGGTTATGGAAACACTTGACTGATCTTGTTCTACTAGTTCGTTGTACCCTTATTATTCATGGTAAAACTAATAATTTGGCATAGTTTTGTAAACATACAAAACAAAACAACCCAAAAACATCTTGCATAGGTACCAAGTAGTTTTAAACATCAGTATTAAACCACTAAGTATCCCTAACTAACCCTTTGTCCTTCTGTTTTTGCATAGCATGTCCTAACAGTTTTGTCCATGAAGACATGCACAGATCTGTCAATTGGCTTGATGATAACTGGAATACATGTTAGTCCCACAGCTGTTGTTGTCCACTTCCTAACAGGTAACGGTAGATGTGTGCTTTTTCTTAGAACAAACTGACAAAAAGCACAGATTCTGTTAATGGTGAAGCCAGGAATTACAACTGATGCTAGTCCTTGCCAGATGAGGGTATCACCAGAAGCTATAGCAACACCCTTCCACTTTCGCTCTTTAGGTATGTGTGGATTCTGAAAGAAATACGTGATTTTATTACCTACAAGGTAAAAAATAACAAGGGACATATTTATCCTACGATTTCCCTCATGGTTAATAACAATATCGTATGTCCTCTTAGGAATGATTGGCTGTAATTAGCATACCCCTCATTCTGCTTGGCTGGTAATTATGTAATTCTGAACACCTGTGGCGTCTGACGTCACAGCGTTTACAAGACTTTCGCCATTTGTATAAGATGTAAACATTAGGTGGAAATGTTTAATTGGCAGGATAGTTTTACAGTAATAAACAGAATATTACATTCGTGTCTATGATAGATGATATTTATGAAACTCGTGCTATCGCTCGGGATAATTTAGGCACTCGTGTTGTAAATATCATCTGTCACGGACACTCATGTAATATCCTCTATATATAATCGAAGGCTGCTGTTGTTAGATATAAGGGATGCTATAAGCATTTTCCTGCAAATACAAAGATAAATATTGTATCATAACCAGTTGTAGAGCACTGGCTGATGCAAGTGTGGGAGTAATTGATCTCTCTCTCTCTTTCTATTTGTGTTTGTCTCATTCTGCTCAAACTGTATAAATATATTCAAATAACAAAAATAACAAAAATGAACACCCACCTGTGCTGCTTTAAAACCTTTGTGTACAGAATCGGCCAAAACATAACTGCTGGCCACAACATAGCTGAAATGGACGAAGTGGACGTGGATCAAAGACCGAAATGCTTCTCCCACTTCATTTGCATAACCTGCACAAAAAACATGATTATTTTAACTGAAGAAAAGGTTAATTTAATTAGGTTATAACGGTGTAGCAGTGCTGGTATAAAGTGCTCCTAATGGCAGTAGGTAGTGGGAATTTCCCTATTAGCTCAGTCGGTAGAGCTCTTGGACACTCGATCTGAGTATGTAGTAGTGCTGGTATAAAGTGCTCCTAATGGCAGTAGGTAGTGGGAATTTCCCTATTAGCTCAATCTGTAGAGCGCTTGGACACTCGATCTGAGTATGTAGCAGTGCTGGTATAAAGTGCTCCTAATGGCAGTAGGTAGTGGTAATTTCCCTATTAGCTCAATCTGTAGAGCTCTTGGACACTCGATCTGAGTATGTAGTAGTGCTGGTATAAAATGCTCCTACTGACAGTGGCTAGTGGAAATTTTCCTATTAGCTCATTTGGTTCAAATCCCCTTAATGGAGGTTGATTTATCTGTTACAAAGGTACAGTCCATAGATTTTGTTCTTGATTTTTTTTTTTTTTTTTTTTTACTTTTTAAATTATTTTATTTAATTTTTAAAAATTTAAAAAAAAAAAAAAAAAAAAAAAAAAAATCATTTAAGCAATCCAAACAGTTAATTGAATTGTTTAAACATAAGACCTAAATAGGTCTAAAACTATATAGCCTACAAGGCATCACACTTTGAAATAGATAGGCTAATTATTGCCTTTAATGACATACTATACACACTTGTATTAATAGTTATATCAGTGTTGGAAACGTTTTAATTAGAAAAAAACATAGTGGCTACCCGACAGGGATCGATCTTAAATCAACTACGTGTCAGGATGGGCGTTTTCACCTCTAGGCTATAATTACTGAAATAATTAAAATATCAGCATAAAACTAACGTTAACCACAGTTCGTATATTACTAATATTACATTAATTTGTTGTCATAACATTTAACACTAAAAGATTTTATAAAACTAAAAATTCTACGGACGTACGGTAGGCCTACTCAGTGTACAGTACAGCGTAACTTTAAAGCTGTGGTTAGCTTAAAAGCCTACTCGACAGTACGTACCTAAATATCGTATTAGAGTGTCCTTGAAAATATCTTTCTCTTGTCCAAGTGTAGATATGTTTTCATTTTCATCTGCCATAGTCGGTACGAAAATATAAACATCAAGCAATAAGCATGTTTTCTAACAAAGTAACATCAGTGGCAAGTTCCTTTCGTTTTCAAGACGGGTCAAGGTCATACCGGTGATATGGTCTCCAATATTTTCTAAACATCACATTTCTTCTTTCTTTTCTTAATATGTACAAACAGTATCGATGACAAAATCATTAAGCAATAAAAAAATATTTTCCGTGTTGTAATAAAAACTATTATTATAACCACTAATATATTTGATTTAATCCTGTTTGTAATTAAAAATGATTGTTACGAATAGGTAAGTAGCCGTTGGCCTGTGACAACAAATATTTGTAAACACTGACGCATGCTGAGAATCAACTGTGAGAAAATCTATTATTAATACATGTAGTATTAAAGCACAGTCACTCGAACTTTATCCGATTATATAATATTACGTATTAAGCCTATCGAAGAAGACAATGACCGAAGTTGAACCAAAATCAGCGACTTTCACGATTGATTTAACAGACGAGGTTAAACCTCTTCGAAAACCTCCAAAACGGCTTTCAGAATACAAAACTAAGAAAAAAGAATTGACGCTTGACGAACTGGAAAAGAAACAAATTAAAGCCACTCAGAGAAGACAGGTTTATTTTTAGAGTTTACACTTTCTGATACATTACAGGCTCAACATTAAAAATGGTCACAATATTTAGTTTGAAGCAGTCAATAACATGTTTCCAATCTTTGAATAATAATAATAATAATAATAATAATAATAATAATAATAATAATAATAATAATAATAATAACCGGTAGACCTTATACATGGCTGTAGAAACGGGGAGGGACGATTGGGATCTAAGAACTAATTGGGATCAAATACCGAGTCTTCCGCAGTATCCGGGAGGGTTGACAGGTTTGTGCTCTCCCCCTCCCCCCTTCGCACACACACACACTTTCAAAACGTTCTTACATATCTGGTATATGTAGAGATAGGTGTGTAGAGATATATTAATAATTAAGCTACCTCACACTACTAATTACATTGATAAAATACAGAGTATAAAATTGGTTTGACATTAATACTACACACTGTTTAATTCTTTTTACAGAAATATGAAGAAGATAATTTAACAAGAATAAGACAAAAACGTGAGGAGTGTATACAACTTGATAAAAAAATTTGGTTGTTAAAGCAACAAGACGCTAAACGACGAGGATTGCCAGGCACTGAATGTATCAAGCCCATGTCTCGCAAAGAAGCAGAAAAGATGATAAAGTCAGTTGCTGAAGATTTCAACCGAATAACAAACATAGTGTCAACTGAGACACATTTACCATTATCACCATAATGTTTATTGGTTTGTTATAGCACTACAGTCAACAGGAAGTGGCTGCCTCTTCTACTTACAATGTAATTTTCAGTTACTCAAATTATAACTATTTTAGTTATTTCAAAAATATTTGATTATTTTAATTACTAAAATTATTTCTGTAACATTCTAACAATAATTTGTTTAATGTATAATTTTGGTTTTTGAAAAATATAATTAATCAGATCAAAAAATTAAACAATACATGTAGACCCAGCCCGTACCTATGTGATTGTCAACTTGTTTGGGTAATTCTCACAAAGTTGTGTAATTTCTGTCAACACCGCAACATAATATCATCATTTCCTTGTTTTTAATAATAGATTGAGACAAGAATTTTATTGTTCTATGAAACTTATAAACATTCCAATAGTCAGTAACCCAGGGAACATTAAATTCATTTCTTGATCCATTATCCAAAACAAGTAATGATAAAACTAGGTTGCGGTGTTGACAGATACATAGTTACACAACTTTGGGAGAATGACCCATTTAATTTCCAATGGAGATACTTATTTTTAAGTTTAACTGTTATAATCTCAACACCACCATACATGTAAAGTACATTAGCTCTCGGGCATTATTCAGGGCCATAGCAACGTTTCTGGAAGCAGGGGCGGTGTGGCACCGACAGATTGGAATCTAGTGTTAAGATAGCACATACCACTGAAAAAACCCCATAAAATATGTCAAGTATCCTGCTTATACGTAAGGTAACTCATCAGAGAAGTTTGTTCATAAATGTGTTTTTCAGTTTGTCAAAAGCTTACTGGTAATACAAGTCCCATTGACTATATTGGTCCGTTTCTATTTGCAACAATACTGGTTTTTGGTCTGGCTTTTTGTATGATCACCATAAACAAGATCATATACTAGTAGATAGTATGTTTTTGTGGACATTATTTAATCCGCATCATAGCCATTTGTTATGAATATCAGTGGAGCAATTAAAGAGTTAACCTGATGTCATTCTCTTTCCTTATCAATTCAAGCTTCAGGGTGCATACCGATTGCATATTACACACCTCTAGCAACCAAAAAAAAAAAAAAAAAATCAACAAAAATACATAGAACAGATTGCACAAGAATTTATTGCCCAAGAAAACATTTGTACATCTGCTATGTGCTGTTGAACTGACAGGCACTGGTAATAACAATTTAGCACTTTATGCAGTAATAATTAGCAATGTAAGCAGCTGAATACAGGTTATAGTACTAGAACTTTACCTAAGTACAAAAGTACATTCTAAAAATTATGGAAATACTGAATGGATTTATTAACTATTTCTGCATTCAGTTTCTTCGATTTATTAACTGACAAATGAAATTAAGTACATTTGGTTTATTGCTTTAAAAGTTTTACACTCTTGACACATCAACTAATGATATAAAAGAAAAATAAATTACTTTAAAAAAGGACAAAAACCTCAATACAGATACTTGACGTTATTATTATTCAAAATCAAATCTTAAAAAAGAAAACCACTACACCATGATCACAAGAAGAAAGTGCACAGGAACTTTAATACAAATCATGATTAACTGCTATATAAACAGTTTGGCCTCTCTTCATTCCACTGTAGACATCTAGGAAGAAAGTAACTTCTTCAAACCTAACGAAAATATTAAACCATGTTTTGGTGCCTATATCAACATATATCAATTTCTTATTTTCATCAATAGGCCATATATATATATATAATTATAATTATATATATATTTATTAATATTGATAAACAAAATTATGTACATATTGTTTGTTATTTTGAAATTTGATCAAGATATATAAATCAAAATCAAATATTAAAAAATAGGTCACATACATGCCAAAGCAATCTTAACAAAATCTTAAAAATTATTAATATAAACATTTTGACAGTGAAATAATAAATTCTGGAATTGCGTGGTATAAAATTCAGCAATTATGTTTCCTGCATGATTAATTCTCGGTAGATAAAGTCATTTATCAGTGTACTGCTGGAAGAATGGCGTGATTTCAATCACATATCGGATCTCAGACGGGAGATATCTTCTACGAGCTTCTTCCCATACTCCTTCCAGTCCATAGGGGTGGCAGTCACGCACACAGTCTTCAGCCGACTCTCATCCTGCAAAACAACACCTAATCAGTGATTACTCTCAAACAAAACATAGAATCAGATTAGTTTTCAAATTATTATTATTATTTAAAGATGTACTCAACACATAATTGATCAACTCGATGTCAAGTGAGCACATTCACCACTAGGCTATTGAGGCAAGCTAGCTCTAGACTACTATGTTTGGGTCAAATTGCACCAAAAAATCAGCACCCATGTTCCCAAGACATCATTTGCTATCAGTTTATTATTATGTCGTATATGCACCGTTATGTATAATGTTAAAGCTTTGCATAATATACATGTACATTTTCTGTTTTAATTTTAAACTGACATTATTAAAGTATACAGCCCCACAGTATACACCTCCCAAGGTTATCAGTTATTTTAATTGGTTTACAACTCATAATAGTCCATTAGAAAATCAATTTAATTTGACATGTTTGCTATGTTCATCCAGTTTTTGTTTTACTGCTGATCAGTGTCTGACTTTATCTATCTCTCTCTACAATTATATGACTTACATTGTACGTTTCCATCTTGGCCCGAAGTTTAAATATGTAGGATTTAAACGTGGAATCTGTGATGATTTGATCAAAGGCTGGCTCATTCTGGTAGAGAAATGGAAATCATATTTAATGGCAATAACAACAACAACAATAATAAATATGTAAATATGTAATCTAAAATACTTTTATTAACTGTTTTAAGCCTAACTTTTGAAACACCCCTGATGTATTAGGAGGGGATAAATAACATACTAACAAGTTTTTTTAGAAATGAAATATCTCGAGATATTAGAGGAGAGCATGATTTCCTAATATCTTATGTATCAATCGGGCCAAATAATAACACAGAATCTTTAAACATGACCAGTGAATTTTCAAATCTATATGCCATATACCAAGTAAAATTCTGAACGAGGACATGTCAAACATTATGGGTTTCAAACTTCAGATTTAGTAATGAAAATAATAAATTAAAAACAAACCAGCAGCACTGTGGTATAATAATAAAATGAACAGTGGGATATAATTGGACATGAATTTCTCAAAATGAAAGTGTGTGTGCGTGCGTGTCTGAGAATGCTGTTTTCACCCCTAGTATCTCAAAATGAAAAGGTGTGTGTGTAAAACAAATGTGTTTCACACCCACTTCTTTGAAAATGGTGTGTATTGTAACAACAAGACGCACTGTTTCTCGAAGATGGCCCAGTTCGTCGGCCTTGTGACCCAGCAGTGTCTCGGCCGACTCCTGGAAACAAGTCACCCACTGGTTGTCAGCGAAGTCAGCCAAGTTGGCCTGCAGTGGAGTGGGAGGAAGTTAATACAGGAAGATATTGTATTTAAAAATAATTTAAATAAATAAATAATACAGCACCTTTTAAAATACTAAGAATTAGTAAAAATAAAATTAAAATTTTATTTGTACATGGATATGTGTGTTAATATTCATCTATTTTAGTAAAGGGAAAAATCCATTTATTTGATGACACATATAGCACACTTTTATCAATGGTTATATTAATGAAATCCTCACTGGTTCACATATAATTATATAACTAAATACTTAAGAAAATATATAGTCAGAGTCCCATTATAAAAAACCTGCATATAAAATATGACAAATATGTTACATAGAAGTGATAGAACCAACAATATTTTTCTCATATTTGATCTGTATCATTACCATGCTATTATTAATTAATAGTAAACTCAAGTTCAGAAATGAAGTACTCGAATGTTAGATGCAATTATACATACTGAAAGAATCATCCTCCATTTGTAGTTTGGAAACTCCTTGTTGCACTTCTCACATCTGTACAGACCATTGCCTTGGTCAACCAGTTTTTTGTTACACTGTTCTGTGGGACATGCCTGAAAAAAATACACTTCACTTAATTAGAACCCAAAAAGGAGATCAAATCTGTGGATACACAGGAATGTTTCAAGGGCCAAGTACAGGTAAACTGAAAATTTCATATTTGTTATGTGTCAAAAATGTCAAGAATTCCAAGCAATATGCAAAATTATTTCCTATCAATATTTTGTCAGATTAAAATTACTTATTTAAATTAAAGTTATATCAGTTCCAACTATTCCCTCTAAGTCTACTTAATTATTTAAAACAGTCTCACGTTCATTACCATTAATATTTCATTAATGGGTGTAGTTAAACTTCATTACATCATTTACAAATTAATTTTTTTTTTTTAATTTAATGATGCACTCCACACATTTTAATGGAGGTCATATTGGCATCAGAAATATTTTTGTTTTGTAAAAACCCTAGTGGCTACCTGACAGGGATTGATCTCAGATCAACCACATATCGGGCATGAGCGTACACTACTAGACTACCAGTAGTTACACTGCTGACAATACCTTATACATGCAATTCTCTTTTCTCAGGAACACCACAGTGCCTTTACTGGTGTAATAATCAGGTTTGTCGCCATTTCCAAGATTTTCAGATTTCACCTGACCAAAGTTCTTCCAATTTGTAGCATGACCTGGTAAAAAATAAAAAATAAACATATCTTTCTAAACTGCTTTATGATAACAAATAAACATTGGCATAATACAAATATTCAGTTCAAGTATATAGAGTGATTTTAAAACCTTACTTAGACGTTTAAGCTGATATTTATATAAGTATTTTAATGATGAAACATGTTTTATTGCTGAAAACATTGTTTACTTAAGCAAAGTACACAGTCAACAAAGTACATGGATTATTAACAGTGGATGATTTGCCAACATCTAGCTTCTAATCTATGTAAGTATACTGACTGTCGATTTTTTGCGAAAATAATTTGTACCAATTCGTAAACGAATGTTATTTTAAATTTTTACCTAATTTTTTATTCAGTAAATAAGCAAAAACGTTGTATACCTACTAACATTATTTAATCTAAAAAATAAAAAAATATGTAGTCAGAAGGTTAAAGCATTTATTGTAATACTGATACAGTCATACAGTATTTTATTTTTCTAACTGCCCAGCAATAAGACTTACTATACTGTTTCGGTTTTTAATAATTGCAAAAAGTTGAAAATTAGTTTGATGGTTTTAAAATCCTTTGAACATGAAATGTGAATTTTAACTTGATGGCTATCCTATCCTTCATTCTCTCACACAAAAAAAGTTCTCTTCCAAAGATTATAATTGTATCCATGGTATGAGCAATATCAAGCAGCATTAAAAAAAACAAAGAAAAAACAACAACAAAAAACAAGTACAAATTATAATTGTTTTGAAGCAAACAGCAATGTGAAACTGAACAAAACATTTACCAACAATGGTTAAAAACTGAAAGTAATTTATTACAATTACCTGCTCCAATGTTTTCACTGCGATACGTGTCAAAATCGAGACGATGACCATCTCTGTCGAACCACCCCCTCAACAAATGAGCCTCCTTGATGTCCGGGTTGACGATCAGCTGGCTGGACGCCAACACAGACAGTGAGCGTCCTGTGACGAGAGAGATATGTTCTATTTCTTGACGTCCTCAACACATTTTATCAACAGTTATAATATTACATACAACATGGTTACGGATCACTGATAGTGGGAAACAAAGCCTGCTACCGTAACAGCAGATAGTTTATGTCACTGCCTTTGTAACACCAGTTCTGGAGCACTGACTGGAACAAGACCCATCCCCAAATCTATGACAATAGCTGCATTTGTTGCTGATCAACAAGGGTTATCAAATACAAACACAAGGTAATTACTGATCATTAACATTACGTGGAGAAACAAATGAAAGGAAGAAAGTTTTATTCAATGATAATCTCAACATTTTAATTTGTTGTATTGCATTGAACATACAGTTTAAGACCATTCAGATGAGAAAGGCAACCAGCCGATGTCCCATGACATTCTACACTCTCCTGTTAGCAACAAGTGATCCTGTATTTGCACCATCCCATAGAAATAGAAATATCCTTCCTGCCAAAATACAAAATCATGTAATGTATAAAAAGATGCAGAAACATCACTATAGTTTTCTCTATAGTTTACCTCCGAAGTCTGAAAGGCGGGCTCCTTTAACAGCAATGACTGGATTGTTGTCTCCACTGAAACTTGTAGCCTAAAGTAAGATGACACGAATTAATGAATGATAATATTTGTGACTTTAATATATCAAATTAAAGGTAGCATTGAAAACAATGCTTTATTGCTCTTTTCCCATATGTTTTTGGGTCTCTTTCTCAAATGCAAATTCCTAATACATGCAATCAAATACAAATTATGAAAATATGAGAGCACACAATGACTGTGCCTAATTCTGAATGCAGATAGTGAATAGCTTTCTTATTTTCAAATTTTGATGGAGACCTGAATAGAAAATCTGCTTATACATATTTATGAACACACATTGATTTTTATTTATTAAAAAAAAAAACACTATGAAATAAAATAAGTTAAATTAGCAAAAGTGTTTAGCCAAACCCATTAGAAAAGTATTGGTCACAAATTGTTAAGAAAAAATAAATGGTATGTAATAAACACAGACCTTTGCTTACATTATTTGTTATTCCTATTTATTGCACTTGTTTACACTGGGCAAGAATACGCCACAAAATAAACTTGTGCAATAAATAGGTATAAAAAATAACATAAGTGAAGTTCTGTATATTTTAATAGTTTTATACTGGCCTTGAAAATATGTTTATGAAGAAAAATAAAATGACTGACTGGGATCAATCTTGGACCAGCTATTAAACTGGCATTCACTCTATGGGTTATTTTTTATTCAAACAAAGTAAGTCTTGTTTTTAAGTTTCAAACCCAGTTCTTGCTTGACAGCAGACTTGGAAACCTAAGTTGATCTTACTTCGCTTCCCCACAGTGTGAGGTTGACACTCATGCCCGACTGATCGACAATAGTGAGGTCTCGCTTGGTGATTTCCTTCTGACTCTGTCGACCAATAACTGTGCTGACGTCGGCACACACCTTCACAACACCAATAACATCTGAGAAAAGAATAAACAGATTTTTAATCATCTGTCATATTTTAGTGGAGGACTGGTTAAATATATATATATATTTTTTAATAGTATCCAACCAGCACAAAACAATGATTACAAAACTAGACATTGATTAAAAGCATATGCGAACCAGAAATGTTTACACATCAAAAACTATTTGTTTTCACTTTTGAAACTGCTATATTATAAACTGAAGTTCCTGTTAACATCTAAACATTATTTTTAAACAGTGGACTAAGAATTGTTCTACCTAAAAGGTGCATAGTGAATTAAACAGTAAAAATAATTACTGGGCATATTTCACTAACTGATATATCCTAAAGCTTTCACACTAAAGTGAAAAACTGCCACACTCACCAACTAGATCGTTGGCCTGTCTCTTGTCAAGCTCGTCAATCTTCACAAACTCAAACGTCATGCTGGGCAGGTCAACATCCTCCGTACACAGCTCAATGCATGTGTCATTGTTGAACGTCATTTCGTAATCATTCTTGACAGATGAAAACTGCTTGTTGGCAGTCTTCAGTGTTGCTCTGCTTACGTAATACACCTGAAAATTATATGAATAATCTCTGACAAACTTTAAACACAATTTCATATTTCTAGTAATGTTAGCAAGACGGTATCAATTTATTTATTTTACAGATAGTTATGCAGAAACTTATCAAAGAAACTTTAAATAAATTATATATAACCGGAATGCTATAATTTCTTCTTGAAATGGCCTATTTATTCTGATGACAATGTATTTACACATCAAATTAAGTCTTGCCTAAAGATGACATCTCCCTAAGGTTATACATTACTTCTGAAAGCAAAAAACTGTATTACTATTTTTGTTCTTCATATCAACCAACCCATTTCATTACCAAGACACACCTTGTTCATTTCCAGAAAATCGTAAAACTTGTCAACCACATCTGTGAAACCTGTTGCTTTTATTTCTCCCGACTCGTCAGTCAGTGTGACATTAAACACCTTCCCTTCGCCACGTGAGTTGCTCCAGGTACGGATCCCAGATTTCTGAGTCACACGAGCACGAATGCGCCATCTGTAACACACACAACCTCCAGTAAAACACTTGTAATTCCTCTAGCAGTCAACTATTACCACCTTGATTAGCAACATCATATAATATCTGTCATATATACTACTGTTTGTTGCACGTTGTATCTATTTTATTTCAGCCAATGACTGATTACAGTTCTGGCTAAATAAAGTGATGTTTTGCAATACTTGTTTTGATACAGGGTGAGACAGTTTTGATTTGGGATCAGACTGTTTACTTGTTTTGATACGGAGCAAGACTGTTTACCTGTTTTGATATGGGGTCAGACTCGCGATGGAGTGGACTCTATTGTTGTCTGGGGTGGACGGACCGTTTTCCTGTTCTAATATGGAGTGAGACTGTTTACCTTTTCTAATATGGAGTGAGACTGTTTACCTGTTCTGATATGGGGTCAGACTCGCGATGGAGTGGACTCTACTGCTGTTTGGGGTTGATGGACTGTTGGACGGCTTCACGTTGTAGTTTGATCCAAATTTAGACTGGTTCTGGTTCACTGCTGGTGCTGTCAAGAGATTGTAAAGAATTTCTAGATCATCGATTTGTCAAGAAATCAACACACACTGTGCTACGAAATAGTCATATGTGTTTAATTTCAAAGATAACTCCACACTTTTTAACAATTGATTGTAAAAATACTATTTACTTTTTTTTTTTTTTTTAAATAAATTACATTTGTCAATTTTACCATATTTTAAAACTGGTTACTAATACAACATACAAGAATTACAGTACCTGAATTACAAGTTAGCCTTTGCTATCAAGGGAAATCATCCAATGATCTATACAAATTTTGCCATATTGTTTAAGTGAGGCGGGTCTCCCTGTGAGACAGCATGTACTAACATATAGTGTTTGTATGTGACCTAGATAGTGATAGTAGCATAATGAGTTCTGTGTGAATCGTCTTTTCTAAATGTTTAAATGATAAGCTAAATTTTGCTAATACATTTTCTCTGAAATGATGCGATTCATAGACCTGTGCTACAATATGCCTTTATGAAACAGTAATTAAATTAAAAAAGACACAAAACAGCAAATATAAACTGATTAACACATCAAAATGTGAATCAAATTATAATGCACATCAAGAGAGATTTTATTTGACACACCGCTTACTTTTATCTATTGTACAGTCAGCACTGGATGGGTCCAAGAAAATTAATAGCCCACCAATGGCCATTACCATTAACATATATGTAAGTGACAGAATTACGTACCTTTGTTGTATGGACTTGGTTGAACAGGCTTTAGCTGAGCTACTTCATTGTTATTGTCTGTTATAAAGAAACTGTATTTTAAAACATAAGACCATACCACATTCAATAATCAAAATACTATCTTTTTTGTTTTATTAATCAGAAACAATAATAAAGAGAATCTGGGGTTTTCTTCAAAAAAATAATAAAACTTTCTACAAACTTAAGAACTATTCTTAATGCATTAATAATAAATAGTCAAATGATAATACTATTAACTTTTTTAAAGAAAAGATATTCAGATTTAATAATCACGTTAAAGAGCTGTTTTTTAAATATCATTTAAGGTAGACCATGTACAAGACTGTATGAGTGGTACAGTTAGCAGTGCTTACTGTTTGTTAGTCGGCTCTGCGCTGGGGGTGCAGCATCTGTGACAGAGGCAGCTACAACAAGATACTACAGCATCAGTACACCACCACAGTAGTCTACTTTTAAATATCAACTTTCACTTTCACTCTGAATTAACTCTGCCATTCTGAAAATTTTTAAATCTTGTAAGGTAAAAAATAATACATTTGTATTTTTAAAAAGGAATCTATTTTTTTTTTTGGTAAAGGTAAACCAATAACTAAATTTAGATAAAAAATACCAGCAGAATCTCCACATTTTACTTTCTATAAAAACTATTTAACAAAAACGACAAGAAAGCAGAATGAGATGTACACACACACACACTCATGCACAGTTTGCTCTCACCAGTGGCATCACCTCCAGACTTGTATTGCTGTGGATTGCCCAGTCTCTCCCCGACCTCCGATCCCTTCTGGAGAATATTTAGGTCAAGAACAATCATGACACGCCTGAAAATAACATGAACACTTAAAAAATAGAATGGCCAGGTGCAAAATTAAAAAATGTTTTAGATTAGCCTTACTTTTTTTGTTTTAATTATTTGTTATTAATTAAACTCTACACTGTTTAAAACCAAGTATGCAACCACCTGCGATGGATCACAGTCAGCCACTGGTCTCTATTTGGTGTTCAAGACTGACACTATTATAATTATGTATTTGAAAGTATTTCTTTTAATGTAACATGTTGTTGACAAGGATCAATCCCACACTGACCATACATGACACAGGATTGTACAAGTTGGCCATGTTTGGTAGGTTGTTAAACAGAACTACTAACTGTATAATGAAATCAGTTCTAGATGTGACAGTGGCGCTGATTTGGGAAGACAGCAGCTCAATAGTGTAGGCACTAGCCTAATGCATGGGCGGTCTGAGATTAATCTCATTCAGTGAGCAAATGGAGAATTTGTTTTTAAGAAAAATTACTGATGGTTCATCCTGTCTAAAGCCAAATCAACCATCTGCTATTTTTTAAATACAAACTGATTACAGAATTTAACATTTGGCTAATATTGAAAAGTCATTTCATATCTGTATGGTGGCTAAATAAATTATATATTACTAAAAATTAACGTATTTAGTGGGTAATATTAAACACTAGCCTGTCTCCATGAATGGTGTTACAGAGATAGCGGTCAATCTGCACCACACACAGGTTGTCCATGCGTCCGTTCTCCATCACTTCGTTCAGCTGGGTGGCCAGCATCGCATCTGAAATAAATACACATGCTGTAGAGTGGACTCCAGACCAACTGCACATCACAGACATAGCTGTGCACTTTGCCAGGGTAACAGTAATATGAGGACTGTTGACATGTACCGGGGGCAAGCCAGGAATTTCGAACAGTTTGTACATTTTACATTACTTTTCAAAACAGGAGAAAGAGGTGTTTTATTAATAATGCACTCAACACATTTTATCTACAGTTACATGGCCAGGCTTGTGGTTAAAGGCCATTACAATAGTGAGAAAGGAAATCAGCTACCGCCACAGATGAAACTCTTTCTGATTAGGAGGAATGGATTTTTATATGCACTATCCCTGATAAGATAGCACATACCACAGCCTCTGTAATACCAGAAATAGCTTTACATTTACAAAATAAAGTAATAAATTGTGTATTTTGGAGAATGTTCAACCCATAATATTCTCAAATCTAAAAATATATAACAATGTCAACTTTATTTTTAATTATTATCATTCTCTTATAACTTATTACTTGTATTCACCTAATTGAACAAATTATACAGCACCAGATCAATTTTACAACTAAAATAACTGGTTTGCTATAACTAGAAAAGCCGCAAGAGACAGTGTTTTCTGTACCTGAGAAGAGCGCCTTGATAGCCTAGTGGTTATCGCATTGTCCTGTCACCCAGTTGATCTGAGATTTGTTCCTGTCAGGTAGCCACTAGTGTTTTTCCAAATTAAAATGTTTCTGATGCAATATCACCGTTAATAAAAATGTGTGTGTTGTTAAATTAAAATAATAATTAAATCCTTACGTGAATAACTGAGTTGTCCATCAGACAGTAACAGTCGGTACCTATCTGCAGAACCTCCGGACGATATCTTTTTGTAACTCTAAAAAAATAAAATACACAGGTTACATCATGTCATAAGCAATCACCATCTATCCTGTTAACAGGTTCTAATATAACAACATCTGTATTAATTGTTACCAAATGCAACATCAGTAAGCTACATTAATTACCAAATCCTAACATCTGTATTAACATGTACGAATAATCAGGCACGGGAATAGCCAAAATTGCTTGAATAATTTCACATTAAAAACATTAAGGTACTCATTTAATATTTATATCAGTTGTTTTATACATTATAATTATTTTAAAAATATTTTACATACAAGACATTTGTTTTAGGAACTGTGACAAATACTTGATAATATGTTAATGGATGTCTGTCAATACCCAAACTGTTGGTTTTTAATGGGAGTGAGTGTGAGCACCGGTCATACCATACAAAATTAATTTCAGTGATGCAACTTAATAATGCACCCTAAACTTAAAATAAGATTTACTATTAAACCAAAGATTAATACTTACAATAACCTGTAAAACTGGCTTCTCTGGTGTATCTCCATTAATAATGGCCTGTAAAATAAAGCAAAGTTTTAAAATCTTATTAACATATTTTTTCCTGCGATTAAATTAGACCTTCAGCAAATCTTTTAACAGATTTCAACTTTTACCCACTTGTGACCCTGAAATCGGAAATGGTGTATTGTTGAGAAAATAATTTTAAAATGATCAGTTTAACAAGATGCTTTACAAAATGGTGTTTTACAATGCCTACAAGAGAAAAGAATTTAAAATGTGTACAAAAGATGCCAATTGTTTAGAGCAAGGTAAGTGGGCTTTTTCAATTACTGAAATTTCAAGTCTGGTATAAACGTCTGGTCAAAAATGTGTTTTTCAATCGCTCCTAATATATAATTGTAGTTATACTGTTGTAAAGTAATCCGTCAGTGTTTTGCATGACCTACTTTTTATTTTATACATGGCAGAAGTAAAATGCGGAATGACGGCAGTAAAATGGATCAACAACCATAATAATTGTAGTAAGTATATATTTTTGTTCTTAATTTAAAACAATATAATTTTATTATTCTCTTCATTTATTTCCTTTACATGTAGATCTCAAGTTGAAATGAACATTGTTATTTTACGTTATGTTTACAAGGAATCTGTATATGCGTGAACCCCGACTGCACAGTGACAGTATTATATATTCAGAAAACTCTGCATCCAAAATCAAATATGAGTAAAAAAACCCAGATAATTATAAACTTTTTGTGAAGGTTAAATAATAACACCAATACTGTATGGCATTTATATACTACAATTTACAGTTTCAAAATGCATAAGGGGCAACATAAAAACATACCATAATAAGCATCAATTGAAGAGTTCATAAACAAAAACTGATAAACGTCATTTTAGGGAAAATAAACCTAAATGTGCCACTTTTGAGCTGTATGTGCCGTTTTTCCTATAATCAATTCAGTTTGTTCCAGAAACCTAAATGTTCTCTATATCATGATCACTTTGAGGAATTGATAGCTGATTGAATCAGCTAATTTGATGGTAATTTTGATAGTTTTAAGCACATCGAAAGTTGTGAAATGGCTGACTAAACATCGAAGTTCGTTTCAGAAAAAAATTGGAGTCAACAAAGTACATGGATTATTAATAATGGATGATTTACCGGACAGCTAGCTACATACATAAATAAAGCTGACTTCGTAATTTTTTCAAAAATAAGTTGTACCAGTTCACATGCTAACATTATGTTATGTTTTAAACTAAATTTTTTATTCAGTAAATAAGTGAAAACGTTGTATTTGCGCACCTACTAACACCATTTTGTACAAAAAAATTATTCACTAGTCAGAAGATTAAAGTGACCTGAATAAATCTGCCGAATGTCAAATCTGTGCTATATATTCAGTCATTTCACAACTTTCGATGTGCTTAAAATGACCAAAATTACCATCAAATTAGCTGATTCAATCAGCTATCAATTCCTCAAAGTGATGGTGACATTCCGCCATTATTGTCAATGGCTTCGCCTGATTAACATTTGAGGTCCAATGGATGTCCAAATGTGAAATAATGGACCGAAGACATTATCTCTATCAGTCAAAAGTCGTCTTATTTTTACATACAGCTTGTTAAATATGTATCTGCTCAAACATGAACTTTGTTAACAAAATATTTTTGAATCAGAAAGTATTTACTACTGATAAAATTAGGAAAAACCCCAATAAAATGTTATTTCAGAAACAAAATCATGGAACTGCATTGTACGCGATCGTTATTTCATTTAGTAACAATAATTAAAAATAATATACTATATTAGTAATAACCTACATCTAAATGATCAGTAATTGTGACCAGCAAAATATTCTGTCACTGTCATGTCTGCTTTCAATGCTTTTCGTGCTACCGGAAGTAGACATACTAACAAATTTACGTATGTAACACATTTTGACCAAGACATTGTAAACATTTGAATGTCGTATGGATTTCATCTGTTTGTGGATTAAACTGTTATGGTTTTAAAAATGTTATTAACAGATTTTTGTAGTCAATTGAATAATTAAACTGATTGTGTAATTATAATCAGTTGCACTGTTGCCATTGTTTCGTTAGTGTAACAGTTTCTGGACCAACAGGGATAATCATAATGATAATCTTTATTAACTATTAAACTAATATTATTATATAATTTAATATATGAGCAGATACTGAGATAGTCATAAACAAGCTACACGTAAAATAGGACGGTTCCTGACATAAGATGGATTTTGACCGATAGAGCGATAGGGATATAATATAATCGTTCTCAGTCATAGTCCCAATGATTTGAATGAATGAATGATGATCATGATCATGATCATGATGTTGACAATCGACGAATCGACCAATCGTCATTCAATCAAAGCAATTACTGAATTAATAAAATAACGATAAAAAGACAACTGTCCTATTATAAAACTAGAGTTAAACAATCAAAAATAAAATAACCTGTATTGCTCCAGCAGATAACTGTGGAACCATCTTTAGTTTTGTGTGAAAACACTACAAACAAAAAACGAAACTCGGGCATAAATGTTGACAAATGAAAATTAAGCTGGCGCCAATCAAAACGGAAGTAATGTTCCACGCATGTCTGTGAACAAGGAACGTATTCGATTGAGATGTTCGAGACGTAGTTCAGAGGTTGGGGTTCGCTCATGGTGTCAGGGCCGTTGCAACGTGTTTGGAAGTATGAGGGGGCGCACTGACAGATCGGGATTAAACGCTAGTGTTATTAAGAAAGCGCATGGCCACATACACACACAAACAAAAATAAAAACCATCTGTCGATCTGAAATGTGGGTAGAGCACTAGTCCCCCTGGTTCCCCCCCCCCCCTATTACTGCCATGGGTGTTGTGAGTATTCAGATCTATTT
>JAUTBW010151678.1:0-13180 GCA_032361425.1 Peltospira smaragdina | reverse complement strand
TATTATTATTATTATTATTATTATTATTATTATTATTATTATTATTATTATTATTATTATTATTATTAAAAACAAACATACATGTAGGATAGGGTATGGGGTATAATACAATTATAATTGGTTACACTTACAATGGATGTGAGCTAGTGGATTGTCACACTACCCTTCATGTTTGGTTCAATTACACACTGTCTACATCAATAATCAATCGGTCTCGATCACTTGCCCGGCCACAGATTGAGCCCACGATGAGATGTTTCTGAAAGTTGATTGCATGTGGACAGGAAAACACTCCTGCCTGCCATTATTTCCCTTTTAAAAGCTTATTGCAAAGAAAACACCGGCATCTACTATAATCTGAACATAGAAATAAGTTAGACAGCAACAACTTTCTAGGAGCATTTCATTTTTAACAGTGGGACTTAGGATAAGTTTAACACAAAATATCTTTAAGGTGTTTCTTACTTTGATATTCCTTTGTTTACAAAAATGGAGTGAAAACCAGCCATGTGCTTGAAAGTTACACAGAAAACTATAAACGAAAAGTAGGCGAAAAAGGGCAGGGTGGCAGACATTGGGGCAGGGTGGCAGAAAAGAAGGGCATGGTGCTGCACCCTTCATTTACTGCTAGTGAGAACACTGGTAAAACTACATTGAAAAGAACATTCACTTTACGACAAACTGACCATGTAGTTTTATTGCGAATATTGTTATTACGATGTCCGGCTGTATTTATTTAATTTTATTTGTTTTATTTTATTTTATCTTCATTGATATAACTTCAGTTTGTGTTGATAAATAAGAAGTTACAGAAATGCCCTCAGTGCATTGTTTCGATGTATGTTTGTATGTACAGTGTATGTATGTATGTATGTATGTATGTATGTATGTATGTATGTATGTATGAATGTATGTATCATAAACATTTGAATTATGGATATGGTCCATAAATCGAAAAACAATAATGGCTATTGAATTACTTTTGTGCATCATCTATAATTGGATCATCTTAGTGTAATTAAAACATTTGTTATCTCAAGTGAATATACTTTTCATTTATAATCAGTATTTAGAGAAATGAAGTCCTGTAAATGTGTGACATTATGCTCTTAAATTTGCAAGTAAATATTTATTTCAGTGTGGCCGACCATACACAGAAGGCAAATGCAATGAATGCGGTTCAAAGATTGGAGGAGTTGGTCACAAACCATTTGATGGAAATGTTCAAGATTCTGGGTAGGTTTTGTAATAGGTTTGCTGAAAAATCCCTTTAGTCATATATTAGCAGCTCAATCAGAACTAACTTAACATATAATTATAATGAACACATAATATGTTCATTTGTGTGTGCGTGCACACAAACACATACACACTGAAACACTTGTATATACATTCACATTGTTACAGTATGGTAGAAATAACCTTTTATTTAAAGAGCATATAAAGAACACTGAATCATATTTAACAATTTAATAAAATAATTAAAAATAAGTTAGTTATAAGTCAATATATATGGAAAGTAAATTATAATTAATGATAATAATAAGATACTTATTAATCTTACTAAATGTCACTGAATCAGTCCATGAAATTTTGGTTTCCAATGTATCTTCTTGATCAGTTCGACTGACAGCTGTTGTCGTCACCTTCGGTCTTCGGTCTTCAACAGATGTTTTTGTCCGATAATAAGAAAATAGCCCGCACCTCTGAGCACACGCAGTTTAAAAAAAAAAAACTATTTTAAAGTTGCTAGATGTATCTCAAAAGTTCTATTATTTACTAGACTAACCTTCTCAAAAGTTGTAGTATTTAATCTAAACATCTTGAACCTACGTTTGACAGCGTTTCCTCTTCTGTTGACGTCATTTGAAATATGACATCATATCAAACTCTTACTATATTATTAAAGTGTCAACATCTGTATTTTATAAACTTAAAATGTACATATATAACACCCTGTTGAAGAAAATGTTTGAATAACATGAAAACATTTCTGTATCTACACATTAATTTAAAAATATCTACATCTATAACAACATATAGACATAAATATATACATACATTCTTATGCACTTGTACATCCATTCACACAGATACATTTACATCTAAACGTGTGTGTTTATATATTGTTGTGCATGTGGATAGATAAATGAATGAAAAGAAGGATGGATATATGATAATGGAAGATGCAATTAAGGTATAAATTGTCACGTAACATTCTGCTCATGTTTTATTTTTATGAAATTCATCATTTGCATATAGAATGTTTGTTGATTTTATTTTAATATCCTGAATAATATAGAATTTAAATGTTCAGCTAATCACTCAAAGTAATTGTTAAATAAACAAATAGTAAGCAAATACCTAGGGACCACCAAAAATATTGAGTTAACCAAATTTCAACTTACCATAGCCAAAAAGCATTATACCAATGAAATTTTAAAGAAAAAAGATAAAATCATAGTATTGAATTTGCTTATCTTTGCATGAACTTAACCTCACATTGATATATTTCATTTTATGACTGACCAAATGATAATTAAGTGTCATTGTGTTTTTTTTTATGTTAAGTTGTTGGGGTGGTGGGAGGTTGTTGTTCGTTTTCATTCAGGAAACATAAATAAACATTAGTATATTGAACATAAATTTTTGTGTTTGTTTCAGAGTTGATCAGACAAAGACAGGCCATATTGAACATTAATGTTTGTGTTTGTTTCAGAGTTGATCAGACAAAGAGGGGCCATATTCTTGGTGCTGCCGGTCAGAGAGCGAATGTGTCGGCACCAGAACGCAAACTGAGTGGGCAGGCGTGTGCTGTGCTCAGACTGCTCTCTCACGCTGCTCTGCTGCTGGGCTCAGACATCAACCCACAGGTTGGTGATTTAATAATTAAATTAGTAGAAACCTTTAACATGTTAACTGCCATGAAGAAAAATGGCACCTAGACCCATGTGCCATCCTTAAATGCCAGTATACATTTTATGAAATAAATATCCATAGACTTTCTCACAGCATAGTGCATTAATATTATTAATACTGCTGACTTAATCGTTTTATCAATCTTATTCTAATCATTAACAATTTGCAAAATGTACACATATATTTTGCAGTGTTTTCTCTGTGTGTTTTTGCACATGATGTTCCATATGCCCATGGGACCAGTAGTGTAGAAATATTATTAGATGCCTGGAATGTTCACTAGCACCTGTCATCCCATTAAACATTGGTCAGATCTACTAAAAGTGACTGACTTTTAGGTACTAGCATCTCAAAATTTTACCTGCCTTCAGTGGTTCCAATTGCACTTAGGTGAGGTGGTGAGCACTAGTTTCTTTCAAAGGTATTATATTGCACTAATAAACTGTTATTTTTTGCTTGTGTCTAAAAGGCTGTGTCATCGATGGTTCAGCCACCTGTGCGTGATGTATCTCGGTTCTTCTGGGACCACATTCAGAAAGATATCGAACAACTTCAGAGAGGTGTGGGGAAAAGTGTTGATGACATCTTTCTGATAATCCATTTCATCTTCCACCAAATATCTGATAACACAAAAGGTAAGCTAAATATAAGACATTTTTGTGTGTTCTTTTTTCATAAGAATATTTTTTATAATGTATATAGACCTATGACCTATTGCATTTCCCTTATGTAGGACCTATGACCTACTGCAAACCAAATGGTTACAAAGTCTTTTGAAGTACACTTTCACAGTTCTGGTCAAATGATCTTAACAAGTGTTTAATTTTCAGACGGTAGATGGAAAAAAGGAGAAATGCAGTAGATCAGAGGTCAGAATAATTATTAAGAAAAATAGTAAACTGTTGAATTTATCTTTAGTTGAGTGGCATAACATTGCTCTTTATTATAAATTGTTGTTATTTTGTTTTGTTGTTTAGTTTTTTTGTCTTGCTATATTTCTTTAGTGCAAATTTAAAATGCTTTTCATAAATGTTAAAAAATCTAATCATAGATTAAATAGTGTAAATAACATACATTCGAGAGAAATTAAATATGATCTGATAAGTAAACTAAACAAATAATCATTGAAATCACTTTTGTTTAAACTGCAGTAAATTAATTCATTGAGTAATTTTTAATATATATATATATATTCCATTTCAAATCCTTGCTTATATTCATGAATATTATTTAGTACTTAAAATATTTTCTTTTGTTACATCACAACCAATACGTATTGTAAAATAATTATGTTTGAATGTATTGGTTGTATCATTATAGGAGTTGCCAATCCACCAAATCCAATTACTCTGGGATCAAAGCAGGAAAGAGAAGACTGGGAGGGAATGTTTGCCAACACATTTATATACCCTGTTTTACAGGTAATATAAGCAATAACAAAATTGTAGGTATTTTTTTTTTTAAAGTGTGTAAGTTGAAAAGCACCATTTCACACATACTTTTTAATAATAGGGACAACTTATAGAATGTTGTACTCAGCATTTTATCTGTGGTATCAGTTACATGTTAAGGATTATTATGATAGCGAGGAAGGAAACATGCAGTTGTCGCATAGACTACTGTGTCCGACTGGAGCAAGATATCTTTATATGCACTATCACAGACAGGATATTGCATACTATGACCTTTGTTATGTCACTTATGGTGCACGAGAATAGTCAATGGGTCCATCAGCGGAGACTGATCTGACAATCCATATTTTCAACAAGCGGAAATTCTGCTCATGAGCTGTATCGTACTGCTCACAGATTCTGAGATAAGTCAGTTTGACTAAGCTAGAGGACATGTGGGTTATGTGTGGTTATCACATTACAGTAATTCAAATACATGTAACTGTTATTTTTTATGATTTGTGAGAAGTTGTCATAATTCTTCTTTTTAAAAATATACAGTGAAACATATCATGTTGGGACCCTAAATTGGCAAATTATTATCTCAACTTCACATGTGATTTTGTTATTCCTAACATTTTACTTAGAATGTATCGGGCATATTTCGAAGATAAAATTGCATTCAGTTTATCACTATCAAATGTGAAAAAACTTACTACATTTAGAGAGTAGACTTGCTGAAATGTATCTGAAGTGAGAAGAAGTCGTATATTTTCAGCTAATACAATTGGACCCAGGAAAACCCCAAACATGTCACATATTTTACAAATTCCTTTTTTGTTTTTATTAAAAACTGCACTTCATTTTCTATTCAAAACAGTTTGAAATGTTAAAATATTCCGTTCAGAACCAAAGATATGACATTTTTAAGATGAAAATGTTCCAAAATCAGAAACAGACATTTGTATCGGAAAATTTATTATGTAAACTTGTAAACCGGTTGTGATTATCTAATTTAAAAACTTGATTCGGTGCACTGCGATATTTGGCAAACTGGTGTTTTGATACTATCAAATGAGATGTGTACTAAAAAAGCTAAATATTTTATATGACATTTGATTTATGACATAAAATAGGCAACAAACTTGCCTTCCTCGTGGTCGGCTTGTGGTCGCTACCATATTGGTTTTTCATGGAAACATTTCAACATAGAAACAAACTGTATATTTTGTCCAATATAAGGCATAATAAGAATACATATCATACTAGAGTACACCCTGTACATGTTAGGAACAAAATAAAATTCAGATATTTTTTTGAAATCACAAACGATCGTAGATATTTATTAAAATTTGCAATAAAGCTGATTGAAATATATTTCACTTTACTCAGTGTGCAAAAGAACTGTAAACAATGTATTTATGCACAGTGTTAACAGTCTGAAATGCCATTTCGCGACCTTTCCTGTGATATGCAACATGTGTGAATGCACAGAGAAAAATTACTTTTAAAATCGGAAAACGTAATTGTTTTAGGACTTCGAATTAGCAGATTGAATTTTATTTACTCGGAACTAAAACTATTCCAAAACATGTTTTATAAAAATGCACAGATTAAGTAATGCTTACAGGACAACCTAGTTTACTGTATTTAGTATATTTTAAGAACAAAATGTCAGTTTTGTTCAGAGGTGACTTCTTGGTAATAGCCCCAGTGACATCCGACAGGTTTTTCCTATGCGCCATCATAATTAATACAGAATTGAACCATTTTGAGTGAAAATCATTCTGGTTTTCGGAATTGACAAGTTGCAGTATTATCAGGGTTTTATAGCATTGTTTACTTAAGGTGAAATTCTGGACTCTGAATTAGACAGGTTTCACTGTATTTGTAATAAATGGGTACATAATTACATCTGATATACTAGTAAATATATATTTTCAAGTTATACTGTGCTTGGCTTTGAAAGATGGCAGTGTTTGTTGACAGTATGAGTTTAATGTGTGTGTTTTTTTAATTTTAGAATCTTGACAACTTACTGCAAAAACTGAATAACATTATTAGAGAAGACAAAAGATTTGGTATGTAATTTTGGCAGATATATTTACATTTCTTCAATGTTCCATGATATGGTTTAGGTTGTCTAGTATTCATTTGAAAAAGTTGTTAAACATATTTAGAGCTAATTGCTATTAAAATATAAATGTCAAACTTGCTTTAAACATTTGCTATAATATGTTTAAAAACTAGATCATTGTGTCATAATGATCTAGCTTTTAAACATTTATTTTTTGTTCTATAAATTCATGTGTATTGATACCTTAGTTTTAAACAATTTGCAATAGTTATCAGTAACTATTGTGCTAGTTCGTCATTGTTAGCATTTGCATATTATGAATAGTATTGTCTGTAGTTACATGGTCTTTCTGATTACTCCAGTATTTTTAGATGAGACAAAATTTTATTTTATTTTACATGTTTTCTAATCTATACTTAATAAAATTACCCTAAAAATATTGTACTTCATGAAACTATTATAAATAGACTTGCATATCTTATTTTAGATTAAGTAAATAGTTTTTGGGTTTTAATTTAAGATTGAACAGTTACTGTTATTGAATTATTTTTAATATGTCAGAACATATTATTCTTTCTGATTTTTGACAAAACATTTTCTCACAGGACAAGACAAACTGTTGAACATTCTGTATGAAGTTGACACAACACATGAAGAGTCAATAGAACAGCTACACAACAGCCCCAGTGTGTGGCGCTATCGCTCTCGCATCACTCTGGATCATTTTCTGAGAGAATTCCAGCTTCAGATGGAAAATAGCAAGAATAAAGATTGCAATCCAGTTTTGAGACTGTTTCAGTCAGAGGTAAAATCATTGTCTTCTTTAAGTTTTGATATGATCATTGCTTCTGTCAGAGGTGAAAACATAGACATTTCTCATTTTCATATAATTATTGTTTCTGATAAATCGTAGATTTGTCAGTTTTCATCTGAACATTGTTTTAGTCAGGGGTGATAATGAGACTTTTCTCACTTTTCATTTGATCAATGGTCTTTATACTTGGGGTTTTGTAACAGACAGACAAAAGTGTTTCATTTAATAATGCATTCCAAACGTTTTATTTGTAGATATATGGCATCAAACATGGTTAATTATCAATTTTGATAGTGAAAAAATGAATTTATTTATTTATTAAATTTATTTATTTTGTTTGTGATTTGGAACTTTTTGTAAAGGAAAGAAATAACCCCCTACTACAAAGTATTTAATATTGAATGTAGAAAAAAATGTGATTCAAAGTACTGATATAGTGTAAATTCATATATGAGACTTCATGTCATTAGTATTATGCTTTTAGATTTACCACCTTCATGCAATGCAGTACATTCCAAGTATCTTGACCCTGGTGCGTCACCTGATGTTGAAATTCAGACGAAGACTGGATCGAGCTGAGGCTTACAAAATGACCATTAAAGATGTCATCAGAACTGAAAGTATGACAGAAAAGTCTTTAAGTTGATGTACAGATTGAAATGACCAAATCGTCACCTGAGAACCATACTGTTCTGTATCTACAAGAATACATTTTGAGAAACAGTTAACATAATGTTTGCAGTCTAGTGTATTTAATATGAAGATAAAACAAAGCTGAATGTGAATATATCCCATTATAAGCATGCTTATGATCTGAACATCTACCAGGACAAAAAAACAAAGTCATCAAATTCACATGGACACTTCCACTCATTTTTCAAAAAAATTAGAGATAGAACAGTGTGGTTCTCAGCTGACGAAATAAGTATCAAAATGACAAATGAAAGCATAAAGAACACACTGAGGTAAAAAAAAATAAAGCTATTTACTTTGCAGAACCTTTTTCAAATAAAAATGTATAAATATTTCTAACAGAAGAAATTAAGTTTTTAAATGCTGCAGTAATATTAGATAATATTGACGGTGTTGATTAAATAATGTTGAAAAACTAACATCTACAGCTAGTTATATGATCTTGTTATCTGGTTTAAAGGAATAGTTTTGATAACAAAAGGCAGTCCAAAACCCAATATTGTTGCTTGTGTTAAGTGCTTGAAACATACTACTAAACTGTGTTACCATATTCCAGTTGTGTGGGTTTATGCACACCAGATGGTCATGTCCTTGTCAATAAACAGTAAATCAGCTTTGATACAGTTGGGTGAGATGCTCCACCTGCTTTAGTCAGAAGGTTAACAATCTTTATATTTTCAAAACTGTTCTAGATCCTAGCTTGAATCTGCCAAAGCTGTTGGATGATTTTGCTGCTGCTTGGGAATGTGTCAAGGAAAAGATTATGGATTATGGTAAGAATTGAATAATAGAGGACTCAATGAATACTTTCTTAATTAATTTAAGCTAATATTTGTTTGGATACTATGTCAGAGTTACAGAAAAAGGTTTATATTTCACAATTTTGTTTTATCACTAAACGTTACCTCCCATTTAGTGAATAGGGTTTGTTTTTGGGTGTATGTGGTTGGCTGGGATGGACAACAGTTGGGCGTGGACCTGCCGATTGGTTGAAGTAGTGATTCTTACAAGACGTAGGCTTTGGGTAGTCAGTTTTAAACTATTTCCTTAGGGCCTTAGTTATATTATTATTTTATTTTTGGTAGCCCATTCTAAATTATATGCCCAAAATTAATATTGATATTTTCTTTAGAATGGCGCAGAAAATTATAGTGTTGGTAGATGTTTTAGTGTCACATTCTAAATTACCATTTTTTTTAAATGAGTAATACCCTCTCTAAAATTATTTTATAAATGGATTTTCATTTATTTTAAAAGATGGAAAACTATGGATTCAAAAATATGAGTATATACAAAATTCTTTAGAGCTTGATATATTATTTTTATTTGTTTTAATTTTCATTTTTTATTACTATTATTGTAGATGTTGTTTTGACTATAGGAGGACTGCCACCCTAAATAATAGGTCATAGGTTATATCCTATTGCTTCTCCCAAGACTAATTTAGTTAACATGAGTCCAATGGACTACATTTGACTAAAATGGATGCCATTTACCATTTATTTTAATAGTGATGAGTAGAAGCATATCTGAGTGGTTAGTCGGAGGATGACAGTCGTTGGTTTTTAACAGGGTTCTCACTAAGATATTAACAGCAGGTGAAAATTAAATAATAAGCAGCCATTAATGAAAATGTCAAGAAGCAAGGTGTATTACAAGATTGATACCTGACAGCACTAGATTCCTTAATGAGTGAAAGTCGCTGTGTGCCAGCTGTTATTGACATCCCTGTTTAATAATATCAATGTCACTGCTGATACAACCTTTCATAGAATGAATTGAGTGCATTGTTAAATTTAAAAAGAAAGATGATGAATGAAATTTGTTATTCTCCAGGATGTTGGAGTTTGCATGGTGGGCTGGTCCGACTGCCACAGGAATTGAGGAATGTGAGGATAACCCTCGACTGTCAGCTTGCAGTCTTGTTGCCGTCGACTTCCGGTCCAGGACTCTGTTCTTACATCCTGCTCGAGTTCCTTCTCAGAAAACACAACGAGTTCCTAGATCAGTACTGTGCTATTATCAAACAGAGGTTAGTTTTATCTTCTTCATGTTCAGCTTTGATAATATAATTATGTTAATGAAAATAAATATTTAAAAAATGTTAATTGGATACATTTTTAATGCAGTGTTCAAAAATATTTCTGGTTAATTATATTAATACTGGAAATATTAGCATGTAGAAATTGTATCTCTTAAAAGGCAAGTGAAAAGCATGCAGATATTTTCAAACAGTTTATGCATGAACTTATGGTTTGGTACAGAGTAGAGGCTAATTGCAACAGAGAAATGTTTGATTTAACGATGCACACAACACATTTTATTTACAGTGATATAGTGTCACTGTTGAAATAGTCATGTCATATTCTGAGTGTAATTTGGAGCAATTGGAGAGTATGCAGATGAAACTCATACCTTTGATATAATTACAAAACACATATTCAGATGGTGTCCGTGTCACAAAATGTTCTGATAATACTGGTCTGTATGACAACCCATATTGACCCAAGTTACTTACGTTGTTTTTTAAATATTATTTGTTCAGTTTGTGGAAATGTACCTTTATTTCATCTGTATCACATATGCAGCTGTGTCATTGCTGGTAAATTGTGCACCCACACCTAGTTTGCACAGATGCATGGAGAACAGAAAATGATATTATTTCATTATACACAGCGAGAGGACATGCAAATGTTTTTAACACATTATTATATGCTGTTTTGATATACCAGTTGCTAATTGTTTTGTTTAGGCTTATAGCTGATTTTAAATTTTTTAATGTCTTCCACAGTGGTGTGCCAGAAGTTGCACTGAAAGACCTGAAGGCGAATCACCTCATTTGTTTCCACCCAGACAAAGACTTGCTGCCCCTGGTTCTAGCCAACTGTAACTATTCCTTCAAGCTGGGAGAGGGAACCAAAGTGGAGTATGACTTTGATGGCTTTGAACATCAGCTTAAAGAACTGCTGTTGCAGGCAAAATCCAGAGTGCACCAGACAAATGGGATTATCCCTGTAAGTCAACTTAAGTATAAAATTGTTCAGCATTATTTTTTTTTTTTTTAAATGTGTATTGCAAAATAAATAAATTGAAAATAATGATAATTTTATAAAATCAAATTTTATTAATAGATTCTTATATAATATTCATTTAGGAGATAAACATATGGAGTTTTTTCGATTTGCGGGTGTTATTAGTTATTTGAGACCACTAATGTCATTTTTAACTGAAGGCCTGAGGTTAAAAATGTAAACATTTGTGGGATCAAATAACTAATAACAACTGCAAATCAAAATAACTCCATGTGGTTATCTCCATTGTAAACTGAATCGGGTTTTTTTACAGAACCAACTTTATATTTGGTATTTCTTGAAAAGAATACCTAGTTACAATCTAACTGTATACCCTTGAATTGTCATCTTTGCCTGTTCTATTCAGAATGATGTCATTTTTTAATGACGTCATTAACTTTCCATTGTTTATTGAATATTTCTTTCTGCAAATTCAATTAAATTAACCAATCACAATACAGAACATACTTGCTACCAGTTTACAATCTCAATTATTAATCACAGACTCAGTTATTAATCACACACAGACTTTTGAAATGTAAAATGTAATTTTTTTTTTTTTTTGTATATAAGTGATAGTGAAGTATTACATTTAATGATACATTCAAAACATTTTATTTAAGGTTATATCATATCAGTTAAGAACCATTAAAAAAAACAACAAAAAAACAACAACAACACAACAACCACACACCACTTGTTGCTGTCACATGAGCTATTCTTTTCAGTTAGTTTGGACACAATTTCAATTGTGATCATATTGAGTCAAATTGATTCTGCGAACCATGTAAAATTCCCTATACTACTACTACTACTACTACTACTACTACTAATAATAATAATAATAATAATATCATCATCAACAACAATAACAACTACTACTACTACTACTACTGCTGCTGCTGCTAATAATAATAACAATAACAATAATAAAAAAAAAAAAAAAACTAATTAACAATAATAATAATATAAAAAATTTGGTTAATTTAATTTGGCATATTTACCATACCCCTACAGTTTATATATCAGTTTATGTCACCAAGCTGTTGTTTTGTTTTCTTTAAAAATATGGGTCAGCACTTAGGATTGAAATGTTAAACTAAACAAGGTTTTCTCTGTTGTTTTGTTTTCTTTAAAAATATGGGTCAGCACTTAGGATTGAAACGTTAAACTAAACAAGGTTTTCTCTGTTTGTTTGTTGTTGTTTGTTTGTTTGTTTGTTTGTTTGTTGGTGTTGTTGTGGGTTTTTTTTTTGTGTGGGTTTTTTTGTTGTGGTTTTTAAATATGGGTCAACACTTAGGATTGAAATATTAAAGATTAAGATTAACGGTATCAAAATAGACTGTTTAGAAATAAAATTAATTATTAAACATATAATACCGGTATATGCTTTTAAAATTATTTCCATTTTTTAAAGATTTATATGTAATATAGAATTAATTTTTCAATGTGCGAAAAATAACAGACGAAAAGCAGTCTAGCAAAACGGTGCATGAGTTATCTTTTCTTGCTGTGCATTCACACGATGAACGCAGAGTCAAGGGGCTTTGATAACCACATGTTCAAGCGAGGATGCTACCCATTGTGATTGCGATGGTTAAACGTGCTGTTTAGCCAGTTGTATCAGCATGTATGTGGCTCAAGAAAGAATCGGCTTGCATATATTTGGAAGCCATGGTTGAAATACAGTCCAAATAAAATTATATTCTTAATCCCACGATCTGCTTACAAAAAGAGCCTCGTCAAGTAAGGCCGTTTGTAATTGGAAATATGTTACCAATATTTCTTATAATTATATAAATAAGCCCTACTTGTTTAATAAATTATACATTTTAATATTGATCAATTTAGAATACTGTATTATAAAGACGTGTATCATGCATGGTGAAAAGGTTAACTGGAAGGGAAATGGGTGGAAGTAAATCATAGCGATCTCGCCATAGCGATGTCAAACTAAAAATAGCAATCAAGGAAATGCAATTCTTATTATACTGGCACAAAAATACACTGGTAATGATGGTAAAATTTTAAATATGTACTGTAATATAGAATATGTATAGTGTCTATAATATTATGTCGGGTAATTTAACTCAACAGCCAAAATACATTCCTACGATCACGCCCTGACCGAGATCATCGGGCTCCGGGGGTGGGGCAGATTAACTTTTGTTTTTACATTTGCATGTTGATTATTTATATACTGTGTAGCCTATGC
>JAUTBW010151567.1:0-13185 GCA_032361425.1 Peltospira smaragdina | reverse complement strand
AATAATAATAATAATAATAATAATAATAATAATAATAATAATAATAATAATAATAATAATAATAATAAAAATAATTTTAAAAATTAATTAAAAAAAATAATAATAATAAAAATTCTTCAAAATAAATTGATTTAATTTAAGACAATACATAATTTTTTTTGATTTAAATGCTAAGTAACAATGGATATAACCACATACAGAAAACTTTCACCAAGAACAGACACAATCACCATACATACCATGGACAACTCTTGAAAGTAATCTTAAAAACCTTCAAATGCAAGATTAGTTTATAGGGTGCTAAAGAGTTACATACATTTAAGCGATTAGACTGAATACAACAAATACATTGCAGAATTTGCTACACAATCCTGAATCATTTAATACTAACTGTCAATCAGTTTAACTTGGACTACAATCTCACTAATCAAATTGTTTATAGGAAGGATTCCTCCTATCCCTCTATTATTAAAGATCCAAACTGAGAAATAACCTGACATGCTAGTATACTGTACCTTTCTGCTGTCTGTGTGACTCTGGTGTCTAACTTCTGTCGCTCCAATAGACTATAGCGAGCGAGGTAGTTTTCTGTAGCCATCTTCTCAAACATGCTCAAACGTTCATGGTCACGCTCAGTGTGCACTTCCTCTGTAAAACATTTTTTTTTTTTTTTTTTTTAATTTTAACTCCACATTTAATTAAGAAGCTCTTGCAAAGATTTTTATCTGTAAGGACATGACAATAAGTACATAAATATAATGGTATTTCTGACACATATTTATTTTGGGTATTAACCACCTTGTCTGTAAGAACATAGCTAAATGAATATAATGATGACTGTTAAATAATTACAGGTTATACAGGTAATATTTGGTATTAAAGAGGAAGAAGGAAGTTGACATCACATGACCAGAACTAAGGTGTACATTGAACTATTTCCTAACCATTAGGCTATTCAGACTGTAATTATGAATAAGAGATGAAACATCAAAAGTCATAGGTCAGGGAAGAGTATAAAGAAATAACATATATTATTACTCACTAAAAGCATTAGGTCTCTTGCAGGTGTTGCACGTTCTGTTGATGAGCCAGCGGACGACCAGGTAGATGTGGTTGATGATGATGACTGGAGGCACAAGAGTGGGGCGGTCGTAGTACTCAAAAATCAGAGACAGTCGATAAAACCGCCATACCTTCAGAGATTTGTCTTGCACAGTCTGGAATGTGTAACTAGAAGAAAAAAAAAAAAAAAAAAAAAAAAAAAGTATTAATACCAATGGAAAATATACTTCAGTGAAACATTTAGTAAAAAATATGAAAAATTTATTCAAGATTGTAAATCAAAATCCTGTTAATGTTATGCTAATATTTACAACAAAACATAAAGGTATTAAATTACAGTAATTCTTATTTTTCTCAAAAACATACTCCTTTGTTTTTGTTTTTAAAATCAAACAAATTTAGAATTATTGCCATAATATTATATCTGCAGTTACCTGTCCATACAAATTCAGTGTTTGAGAAAAACAGAAGAGGAGGAAATAGTTTAGCTTTATAAGTTTCACACTATTCGTTATTTAATAGAATATGATAATACAATATTAATTAAAAACCACCACCTACAACAAACAACAACACACACATCAAAAACCCCACAAAAAACCCAACAAAAAAACAACTCCCCCGACCAACAACAAACCAAAACAACCCCACAGTAAGTATTTAACATTTACAAATTGTGGATTCACTTCAAAACACACTTGGTGCTTTCCATAAAGCTAGAGAAGAAAAACCTTCTCATGCAGTATCTGACATTACACCCGAGTTCTCACCTGAACATGGCGATGAGCAGGTTAACGAGGAGGATGTTGGTCAGTAGCATGTACACAGCCAGCAGGACGGTGCTCAGTCCATTGGACTCAGGACAGCGCATGTCCGGCACCTCCTGCCAGATGGACTTATTGCGGGTACAGTCGGGACTGTCCTCTCCTGTAACAGTTTCAAACATATTTTACTGCAGACAGTGTACTAATAAATTAGGCACAAGTCATCCAACTGTAGTATGGTAGTTGTATAGTGAAATTTTTATTAAGAATATGACCAAAAATGTATTAAGAATATGGGTTATAAAAAAGCTACAAAAAACAACAACAAACAAACAAGGAAAAAACACACCCTCATTAGCAATATTAGCTTAGTATTTAAAATTAAAGGATTTCAACTGTACAGAATTTATGACATTTGTATAGTGAATTATGATGTGAACTGTGATAGTGAACAAACTGGACCCAGACAAGGATACAAAAAAACAAACACAAAAAAAACAAAACAAAAATTACTATTACTATCACAATGGTGTAAAAGAAAAACAAGTTCTTACAATTAAATGACAATGTTTAGGATATAGAGGATACACAGTACAGTTTAGAACTCACAAAAATTTATAATTTTCAATTAAACCGATAATGTGAGATTTTAAGTATTCCTAATCTTGTTTTAATATGTCAAATATTTCAAGCTTAACATCATAAATATTTAACCTTTTTTGTATAAAATTTGTACAAATTAATCTGAATCTCAAGGTTATTTATTTAGTTTTTATTAATAAAAAATATAAATAACAATACAATTGTTACATAGTAATTCAAATAATTATCATAAGTAATCTTTGAATAAATTAGCATTCTATTCACCTTCTATCTTTTCTAAGAAGAGTTCTCCGTACATCTGGAGATAGGGCATCAGGAGTACGTTCTTGAGGATGTACCAAGACAGTGGTGCATTGGGGAACATGTTCACGTGGTAGGCCACCCCGAAACTGACCACAAACACCAGTAGGATTAAGAAGAAAAACATCAAGTCTGTTAGCTGAAATAAAAATGAAAAATGACTCACTGATCACAGCGAAAAACAACAACTTTTCTTTGTTTTTAACGCTAACACTGAACAGGCAGCAGTTACTTATTAAAAGACAATGGCAAATGGCAGTTAAGATGTGTGGATCGGAAGTTAAAAAGAATGGTAATTACAAAAGAAACAGAGGTCTTGATAGTTTTCAGGATCTTGTACTGGTTAATTGAATGGGATGTCTAAAAAATACATTTATGTTGTGAGCTTACTCAACACATTCGTATACAGTTATATGGCGTCAGACATATGGCAAAGGACCATTTTGATATTAAGGAAGGAAACCTGCTGTCGCCACATAGGCTACTCTTTCCAATCAACAGCAGGGGGTCTTTTATAAGCACCATCCAGATAGGATAGCACATACCATGACCTTTGATACACCAGTCGTGGAACACTGGCTGGAGTTTACTGTTAACTATTATGACTATGTTAAATTGGGATCATGAAATTATCTCTTTTTGTCTTCTTTTTGTCTTGTTTTTTGTTTACCATTTTATGGATCATGATAACTTTGGGCCCCATATTTTTCTCAGCGAAGAAGAACTGCATGGCGCGGAGGTAGAACATGATGAGGGTGAGGCTGTACATCATGCGGCACCAGATGAAGGTGGAGGTGAAGAGGTTGAAGCGCAGCACAATGCAGATGATGAGCATGCTGTACATGATCAGGTCGAAGCGGTTCCACATGTTGGAGAACCAGTTCTGAACCTTGTACTTGATCGAACGCTCGTCGCGGATGAAGATCTAAATGAATGAATGAATGAATGAATGAATGAATAAATCACAATCAATCAATCAATAAATAATAAAATGAATAATAAAATGAATAATAAAATGAATATATAATAAACTAAATATATAATAAAATTAAAACACACACACAACAACAACAAACATGTTGGAGAACCTGTTCTGTACTTTGTACATGACTGACTGCTCATCTCAGATGAAGACATGAGTGGGACATTATTAGTAAACAATTTAGAGCATTAAATAAAAACAATCAACCAACCAACCAACCAAACAGTCATTAAAATGTGCTCTCAGGTAGAAAATGTATTTTCAAAAACAAATTCAATACATTTTACTTATGGTTATATAGCGTTAAATTTTAACAACAAGAACAAAAACATTTTAAAAAACAAAAACAAAAGCCAAAAACCAAAAAAAGCATGAAGGTTAAGTAAGAACATTATTTAATCAGAAAAAAAACAAACACACACACAATTTATTTTAAAATTAAAAAAAAAAAAAAAAAAAAAATTAAATACTAAATTAAACAAAAACACCACACCTACTTTTTCTTTCCTGATGTGATTAATTTACATATTTATATATTTTTATCTGAAAGGAGTGAAAAATATAACAATATATAAATTAAAACTAGTAATACAAACTAGTGTTATGTAAATATCCAAATATAAATTTCTAATTTATTCATCTGGATTACAGAAATGGGTTCTACATGTTAAAAATATATCTTTAATTTGAAAAATTATCCCATGCTTTGCACATGGATATATATATATATATATTCATAATAAATTAAAAAGCTCATTCATATGTGCATACCGATGGCCTTAAGAAAATAGATGGATAAATTCCACATGACTGAAATAAAAATATCATCATGAAATTGGTGGTAAAAGTGCCTCCATGACAGGCAAACCATCTAAGATTGATTCTTGTCAGTGAACTAAGCATTAATAAAAATATGTTGAATGTACCATTAAATTTTAAAATAACTTAAACAGTAATAATAAAGTCAAATAGATTATTAGGACAACTATTCATAAAATATACTGTATAACCGAAAAATTTCGTGGATTTTTTCTTTCGTACTAAGTCCTCAGCCACGAAAATATAAATCTAGAAATTTAGAAATTTCATAACATCGAAAATAAAAAACCTCGAAATGTTTTCAGTTCCCAAACCACAAAAATTTAAGACCACAAAATTTTTCGGTTATACAGTATTACAATATCATTATTTAAAAAAGTTCTGATTAACAAAATTACAGTGCTAGTTAAATCTGATCAGCACTTCATATTAAACGGTTTAGAATTGCCAAGCAATCTCTAAAATATGTGTAGCAAATTGAAATGTGACGATGCTTAATGAAAATAACCACTAATACGAACACAATAACGAAGAGGAGCTGACCTGTCTGATTTCCTCAATCATCATGGTAGCCACCCAGAGCCACATGATGTACTCCCAGAACGAGGGCGAGTTCGGCTCCTCCACAGGTCGCAGGTCAACCAGCACAAAGTAACTGAATATGGCCAGGAACACCAGGTAGGACAGCTGTAGAATTAAATCAAAATATTACATAACCAGCACAAAGTAACTGAATATAGCCAGGAACACCAGGTAGCACACCTGTAGAATTAAATCAAAACATTACATAACCAGCATAAAGTAACTGAATACGGCCAGGAACATCAGGTCGGACAGCTGTAGAATTATATTAAAACATTACATAACCAGCATAAAGTAACTGAATATGGCCAGGAACACCAGGTAGGACAGCTGTAGAATTATATTAAAACATTACATAACCAGCATAAAGTAACTGAATACGGCCAGGAACATCAGGTAGGACAGCTGTAGAATTAAATTAAAACATTACATAACCAGCATAAAGTAACTGAATACGGCCAGGAACATCAGGTAGGACAGCTGTAGAATTATATTAAAACATTACATAACCAGCATAAAGTAACTGAATACGGCCAGAAACATCAGGTAGAACAGCTGTAGAATTAAAATAAAACATAACCAGCACAAAGTAACTGAATATGGCCAGGAACACCAGGTAGGACAGCTGTAGAATTATATTAAAACATTACATAACCAGCAAGAAGTAACTGAATATAGCCAGAAACACCAGGTAGGACAGTTGTAGAATTAAAATAAAACATAACCAGCACGAAGTAACTGAATATGGCCAGGAACACCAGGTAGGACAGCTGTAGAATTAAATTAAAACATTACATAACCAGCATAAAGTAACTGAATATGGCCAGGAACACCAGGTAGGACAGCTGTAGAATTAAAATAAAACATTACATAACCAGCATAAAGTAACTGAATATGGTCAGGAACACCAGGTAGGACAGCTGTAGAATTATATTAAAACATTATATAACCAGCACGAAGTAACTGAATATGGCCAGGAACACCAGGTAGGACAGCTGTAGAATTATAATAAAACATAACCAGCACGAAGTAACTGAATATGGCCAGGAACACCAGGTAGCACACCTGTAGAATTAAAATAAAACATAACCAGAACGAAGTAACTGAATATGGCCAGGAACACCAGGTAGGACAGCTGTAGAATTATATTAAAACATTACATAACCAGCACGAAGTAACTGAATATGGCCAGGAACACCAGGTAGGACAGCTGTAGAATTAAAATAACACATAACCAGCACGAAGTAACTGAATATGGCCAGGAACACCAGGTAGGACAGCTGTAGGATTATATTAAAACATTACATAACCAGCACGAAGTAACTGAATATGGCCAGGAACACCAGGTAGAACAGCTGTAGAATTATATTAAAATATTACATAACCAGCTCAAAGTAACTGAATATGGCTGTGACAATTAAAAAAACATTTAAAAAAAAAAAAAAATGAGAAGTAAAAGAAGAAGAAAAATATGCTAAATATTAACTTTAGTAACAAAATTTAATGTATTTAGTCTACAAAGAGCAATAATAATAATGAAGACAAATTACTCACCAGATTAAAGAAGAACTTTGTTATTGGTGCTGTGTAGAAGTACAGGATGGCTGACAAAATGTTGATGGTGTTTGGGCTGAACTTGAACATGTTCACTTTGAAAAGCTTTGTTTTGGCGAGGTTGTCCCGCCGAGGAGAGCCAGTGGGGGCAAACTCCACCTCACTGTCTGTACTGTTGGGGCCCACCTTGTTACTGCCGCCTGTGGACTTCTCCATGACGACCTTGGAAGGGGCGTCCTCGTCATCTTCCTCATCCTCATCTTCCTCCCCGTCTATGATGTCAATGGCTTTTGTGTTGCTTGTGAATTTGATGAATGGAAGGAATATCGGAAAGAAGAGGCACAACAGAATCTGGAAGGAATGTTTTTTGTTTTTTTTAATCATTAAAAACATCCCCAAAATAGCATACCAATAAAACTACTATAAAATATATATAAATTATATGCAATAATTACAATTAAAAAAAAAAATTAACAAGGCTCTCAACACATTTTTATTAATGGTTATATCTGCGTCAAAAACACTTTAATTAGAAAAAAATAATTTAGAAATCGGTCATGTGTTATGTGGGCACTTTCAACACATGTAAAAAAAATTCTAATGTTGAGGGCATTGCAACTTAACATTTAAAACAAATTATATAATTGTTTTTACATGTTTTCTTTCAAATTTAAATTGTGTCATCCATGTATTTATTTACATATTTAGAAAGCCCCAAAACTATTAACCAACATATGTGACTTCACCTTGAGCTCTGACGTGTAGAGAGCCATTTGTCCCTTCCAGATGAAGTTGAGTTTGGTCTGGCAGGATGAGTGCTCCATGAAGTCCATCATGCTGTGGGAGTCGGCGATGCTGAACAAGGTCAGACTGCCCCACATGGGCAGCTCTCGCACCAGCAGCTGGTGTGACATCTTCTTATCTCGGCGGTAACACTCGGACAGCACTGCGATGCTTCGCTCTTCAAACAGACTGCAAACACATGTAGCCATGGATATAATTATAGTCACAGTGAAGTCTTGTCATAATGTATTAGTAATTTTTTTTTTCCAATGAAATAGCACTTTTATGACATATGCTGCTGAATACAGGAATAAGAAATGACATAATGCCTGGGGCCTTACTGACACAAAGGTGTAAATGTACATTCCAAATGTAGTACTGAGTCTATATCTAACCACTGGTCCATGATATCAGCGACATTATTTTCAGCTAATAATCAGAGGTAAGTTACGTTATGTGAAGCATAACTTCACACTCATTTATGAATAAGGCCCCTGTACCGATTGTTTAAGGTTGCATCCTTAACACAGTGGTATAAAAACTTGACTGATGTCTGATCACTCCATAGCTGATCACATTCAGTCAATCTTCAGTTGCTGTTTTTTGTGCTGAGTATGTCATTAAATTAATAAGCACCTTTAATTTGTTTTAAATAATAATCTAATAGAATAAATGTACGTCTTGTCTGGACTACACCAAGTTGAGCACAAATAATACTTAAATCTTAATATAACAAAAATTAATAACTTTAAAATAAAACATGAAATCTTTTATATTTTACAGAACTGAAATAAATTTTTAAATGAAGTGAAACACAGTTACTGTTTGGCTTTTTGAAACTTATTAACAGTCATTACTGAAATTGTCTCCTACCCTTTTCACATCTACCAAATCTGTACACATCACTAAAGAACGACCACCCCTGCAGCATTAGCTAACAGAGACAGTGAGACTCACTCGGCATGCTCTGCAAGGTCAGCACTCAGCTCCAGCTCCTCCTCGTTGTCGGCCACTTCGTACAGCGCCTTCAACAGCTCCGAGGCTATCAGACTGGAGCCTGTAGAAAGAGGCAGTTAGTTAACTAGCCTCTCATGTCACAGCATTAAAAGGTACCATCTAGCATGTGGTAACATGTTCACTACTATTTAAACAAAAGGGAAGTTTATCACATATGCCATCCTTTAAATGCAATTTTGGACTTTGACACTATATAACACTGACACTATATAACTGTACACCAATGTGTTGAGTGCAACATTAAATAAGCACTTCTTTCCTTCCTTCCTTCAGATATAACAAAAATAGAAGTCTGGAAAAAGATAAGTTTTTTATATTGATTTTCCTATTTGCCAAAAAGTGCACCAAATGTTAACTCATACTAACAAACCGATACTCGAGTCACTAGACAGATATAATATAAGACAAACTAAGGTATAGAGTGACACTGATTTGCAGTCTATCTGAATATCTTCAAACAAATAATTTGACTCTCTGAAGACATTAAGTCCAACATTGACGTACATGTCTATAACCATGCACCTAAATATTAGGTATTTATCATCAAGTCTTAATTATAATTAAAAGAAATATCCTACTGGTTAAATACTTAATTTCCACCTGCTATACTTAATAATTCTAGTCCACTCATGAAAGCAACATCTTATTTTATGAACGTCAGAAACAGATATTAACATTGGCCCCAGTTTTTGACCATTAAAATTAGAATAAATTTTCATTATGTAATAATTATTGGTTTCTGGTATAAGTGTGATCTAAATTACCAAGTTGACTCTTCCCAAGCCTCCAAAACAAAGCTGCCATTTCCCTGCGGTTGAAGAGGACTGCCCAAATAAACAGATCCTGCTCTGGGTTCTCAAAATCAGTCGGTTCTTTAAACTTTCTCTTTATTCTACGGCTTGATGAGCTTCCATCTAAAAAAAAAAAAAAAGTATTGTAGAATGCATTATGTCAGTTATAATAAATGGTTTATTTTTCATACACTGTATACTATGATGTAGCACAATAATAGTATTGTCAAATATAGACAGAAGTATAGAATACAGCTTCCACACCATAATAATCAGATCCTGCTCTGGGATTTATGGTCTTATTTCTGATTTATGGTCTCATGCATAATTGAATTAAAATATGGTTATACAAGGTAAATGTAGACCAATGAAATGTTTATATTTCCAGATAACACTTTATTTGGTCACAAAATTTATATGTCAGTTAAACAGGTATGTGATAGTATGGATTTAAGCAGAGAAGTTAATATACATGGGAATGTAGATACTCTAGGGGTATTTGGTGTGGGCTTGTTTTGTATTTGTTACTGTTTGTGTGTTGTTGTTTTTGTTTCTTTTTTTATCTTTCTTTCTCTCACTTTTTACATTAGCTAAGAATGTGGATATTTCAAAGTCAAGCAAACCACTTCTTTCTTCTTTTTTTTTTCTTCTTTTTTCTTCTTTTTTTTTAAAGGTCAAATGTATTTTGGTTTTTATCTTGTGTTACAAGATATGTCAAAGACTGACAAGATATATCATGTCTTTAATGGCAGTGTATCATCAACCAATTTGATCTGACCTAACCATAGCATGTTAATACAGAGATCTATCATGTGCAAGAAACTTGAAAACCATATTTATTACAAAGCACCATTATCATACATTATGGCCTTAATATTATCACAGAAGACAGTCTGAAAACAGCACTTCTAGATTAACTTAAAACTGAGCACTGGTACACTAATAATCATTTGTTGTTATGGTGCTATCCAGTGATCAGCGCACCTAAGCATTCGAAGAAAAACTTTTCTTTAATTATTATTTTAATATTTTAAAAAATAGTTTACATAAAATTAAAATTCTATATTCTCAAATACAATACTAATTTTGTAAAAAAAAATAGTAAAGAAACAGTTAATTTTCTTTAACGAATGTAACTACCCCATGTTTTGTACATGCACTCCATGTCCAGTGATTCGGCGCAGTAATAATAACACAATGGACCATAGCTGATGTGACTTTGTTATGTTAGTAAGTGAATATCAAAACAGAAACAAGTTATTTCTAGGATTATTTCAGTACATTCTAAAAGTGTTGTTAAACATTTTAAAAAATTTATTAACTCAATACAATGGTAATAATTATCTGTTTATTAAAAATTTTGTCTACAAAGCATTTAAGTCCTTATTTTTTTCCAGTTATTAATATTAATGAGGCCGACTTAGATTGCAATTGTAAATAATAAAAAATAAAAAAACATATGTAATTATTTGTAGTAATTTTGATAAAACTGTAGATATTTGTAATAGTTTTTAATTGTCTACCTAACAGTAACTTCGGTTTTATGTAATTCTAAAGTTTTGAATGAAAACTTTATTAATATCTTGTTAAAACTGATTTTACAAGACCACTTCCTGGTTTTGGATACACAAAAATTGACTGTGCCGATTCACCGGATGTACCGAATCACCAGACATGGCTGTAACATTAATAGATCATATTCAGTATTCCTCGTGATTAAAACAAATGCAATAATAATAATAATAATAATAATAATAATAATAATAATAATAATAATAATAATAATAATTGTGGGAAGCTAACTTAATTCTTAACATAACTATGTTTCCTAGGTAATGTAACTTGTACTTCCATGGCACATGTCATAAAAGACCCCATACTGACCATAAAATCCAATGCTTGGGTAATGTCTCCAGTTGAGATTGTTGCAAGATAAGACTGACAGGACACTTGCAGATGGCAGATATTCACTTACTGACATAACAAAGTCAGATGAATGCTGAGAGATTGTTAGAGTGTGAGGGAGAGCGAATGAGACCATCAAAGAGGAAGGGTATGAGAGAGCCTGTGCTCTTCTCTCTGTATTATATGATATATAAAATAATGTTTAACTGAACTAGTTCTTTGTATTTGTTGTGATAATTAATAACAAACCAATCAGCCACTGTGTCACCTTGGCGCATTCGGTTTCTTTCTCAATGTTTTTGTGCAAGGGTGCTTTGAGCACTCGGCAACATAATAATAATAATATGAAGGAAAAAGCAGCAGCAATACAAAACGGTTGCTATTAGTATTAAGCAAAGTGAAAAAAAAAAAAAAAATGAAAATCACTTCAAATGTGCCAACCTCCAAAAATATTGCAGCTAAACCCACTACATTAGTACATATTGTGATATTATGATAGCGTGAAGTGGATTGCAAACGTTTAAAAACTTACCACGAGGAGAAAATGGATCTTGAGCTATCAAGTAAATTATTTTGTTGATATAATGGTTAACCGAAAGTTTATTTATCAGAATAAAATTATATTATTCAAAATAAAATTATCCACATTATCAAATAAAATTATTAACAAAAATAGGGAAGACATCTTATCATATTTGAACAAACAAAATATACTTCCAGTGTACATTAATTTAAGGAAATTTAAGGATCATTGTATGTCAAACATTAGGCATGTACTTTGTAGAAATTTCAATATGTTTTGTGTTAGTTAGCAGCAATGGATTTGTGTGGATAGCAAACAGTATCGACATAGCATAATGGGACCAACACTGCATTCATTCAATCTTTTAGCCATGACAAACTTATTAGTTGGTTGACCAGTCTACACCCCATGAAGTGTGGCTAGGAGAAGCTTTTATTTCGCTGTACAATTTTAAAAGTACATACTGCTGTTTGTGTGTCCTGGCTGAGAAAGCTATTTTCAAATTGTAAATTTAGGTTAATAAATTATTATTTGTTTAAACCAGGCGACAATCCAAGCATTAATATTAACCCCTTCACTGCTGACTTTTTCTGTCAGATATTTATGCTGAAGGTAATTTGAAGCCATACATTTAAAAATACACATGCACATGGCATGCCAAATCAAACCATGCCATAACTTCATTATCGATCTGTCATTCTATATATAGAATGGGCTGAGTGCATCAATAAAAAAAGCAATAATAATAATAAAAAGCAATAATAAAAAGCAATAATAATAATAATAATAATAATAATAATAATAATAATAATAATAATAATAATAATGATAATAATAAAACCAACCAAAAGCAATGTCCGACTCATTAATTATTTTTTTTAACTTTCAAAGGGAGTAATTCTACTTGCTTCTGATTTCTGCTAGGCTGAACAAAACAGAAATTACGCTGTATTTGGACACACAGAACATGTTATACAGCACTAGAGGGTGAACAAACTCAGGGATTTATCCAGGCTCCTCCCCAAAAGCATATTGCACTGAAAATTCCCAATTCTTTAGCTATATACTCCCAAACTTGATTTTTTTTTTAATGAATTTAATAATAAATAATTTTCACAACAATCACCAACAGCTATAAACATGCACTCATTATTCACTGTCAAGAGTGTCTGGTAAAAGTTTACATAAACTTAGTGAGAGTAGCCTAAATTCTTTTCCAATTTTGACTAAAATCATGCACAATTTTTCCCAATCACAGTGAAAGGGTTAATAAGAAATTAAAAAAATTAAATAAAAAAACCACCTCTACAGATAATAGACTCACCCATTGCTGACTCCCTTTTGGATATCCTCTTCATGAGTGGTTCGAGCTCGTCTCTGTTACCTTCCCAGGACTTGCTTGGTCCAGACTTACCGGGCACCAGAAACCTATCATCTACAACACATGCAAACAGAATCAAACATGTATGTCTCAGTTAGAAACCTCTCATCTACAACACA
>JAUTBW010151456.1:0-13190 GCA_032361425.1 Peltospira smaragdina | reverse complement strand
GCATTTTGTTATAATTTCTAAAACACATCACCGAGGAGCTGACTTAGCAACCCCCCGTCTGGACAAGTAGCTCAAAGATTACACTGCATACAAGGCACTGAGCAACGTAAAAGGCTGATTGTCACATACCTACTAGAATTCATCTACCCCCACACAAAATCTGATATCAGTCAACTATTACATTTATTCAATGAATTTAATTTTTTGATAGTTTTGTATTTAAATGCAAAATCAATGCATTGTTGCATGTAATCAATAAATAAATACAGTTTATCTTTCACTTTTTATTTTTTATCCCAAAGCAGCTGATTAATTCAGCTATTACATGATGATTCTATATTACTGATTCATAAACAATGCTTAATAATTACATGGAAGTAATCAATATTATTTATTGGAATATTTTGTAAATTTAAAATAGATCAGTGGGGGTTGGTCGCACTATTATCTCCCTTTCAGGTGGTGCACATGAACCATCAGTCCTAGTTGCACTGTTTTTTTCTGTAGTGTTATATAGAGACAGTGGAGAGTAAATGTCTATTATTAAATTAATAATGCCTCAAAATTGTTGTGTAGCAGATTATTAGAGGGGGTACATGTTACCTCATAGTCTGGGTGTCAGTTTAAAAAGGCCAGTTGCAATAAAATTAATTTAGTAAATATTTTTTAAAATAAAAACAAAACATGGGAGCTAGGTAGACCTATACACGATATAGCACATAAACGGTCAATTTTGAGCCTTGTGAGTCTTTTTATTAGTTGTGACACTGAGTTTAATGCAGATGGTTGATGATTGCAATAAGAGACATTTTTCAGTTATGGACCCAGGTCCCATATATTGGTAAGTGTCTTTATATACTAGTAGTTTATAAAATAATACTTTATAATAAATTAACTAACTTATTATAATCTAAATGGTTTTAATGTATAAATGTATGGATAGTGTAATGGTGAAAGTGGCCGACCGTCACGCGATCGATCTGGGATCGATCCCTATCACCGACCCACCGTGTATTCAATATTTTTTTTTGAATGTTGAGCCGATGCTGATATAACTGTTAACAGAATGTATTGAATGCGTCGTTGAATGATATTGTTATATAATGTATGTTTGTTTTAGAAATGCTTATTGTAATGTTTAGTTGCTACAACCTATTGAGTAGTTGTTATTTTAATTATTTCAGGGTCATCTATCTATCTGTCGATTTGTTATGATCCGTCCAAATTAAACATGACTTACGAACCTATGCAGCCTTTGTGATATTTGTCACAAAAACCACGCTGCTACAGTAATATACAGCAATGTATTATATGTGAATACTTTTTGTTGCATTAAGAAATCTGTATTTTAGAAAATTAGTTTCAGCTGAAATACTTTAATTATCTCTGAATGATAGTGCAGAAGAAAGCTTTGGTACATGGAAGTGCTGGTTAGTGCTAAATGTATTTTAACATATCTGTTGATGGTTTCATTATTATCCAGCTGCTTCCTTTGGGAATGTAGAGAATATTATTTATGTTATATCCTGTAGAACCTGGAGGACCTGGTTGAGGCGTATGAGGACCAGGAGCGTGAGCACGCTGCCGAGATAGAGCAGCTGCACCAGAAGATGAACTCCTCCTTCCAGGAGAACCTGGACACCAGCTGGCTCTCACAGGCAGACAAGGCTGAGGCAACTAGCACCTTGAAGTCCAAGAGACTGGTATGGCTTTCACTTCTTACTGTACTAGGAGTGGCATGTAGCTCTGCTTTAGAGGGTCTGCGCATGGTGCAGCAGTGGATCATTAGAGCAATACCACTTGGTGGACACATTGAGCTATTTCTCATTCAAGTCAATGTTCCACAACTGGTGTAATAAAAGCTGTGGTATGTACTAGCTGTCTGTTATGATGCATATAAAAGATACCTTGCTGTTAATTAGAAAGAGTAACCAGTGAAGTGATGGCAGCGGGTTTCCTTTCTTTGCTTATCCTTAATCATACAAAAGCATTAATAAATTTTCAGGCCTTCTAAAATATGGTGGCCTGATGCCCGGGGTCAGTGAAATTTACACTCGGACCAGTAATAAATGCAAAAGCATGTTCCTGATGGCAAGTAATTTAAAAAAAAAAAAAATAAAAAAAAAAAAATAAAAAAAAAAAAAAAATTTAAGTAGAAGAAAAACCGAAAACCTTTATTTCTATTCCAATCCCTTTACACGTCATTCACTTACTTGACTTACAAATTACAATTTTCCGTGGGAGGTGTTTGTAATAACAGGCTTGGGTTATGGTCAAATACGGGTTCTTAATAATTACATATTTTAATTAGTATTTGGGATAGAATATATTTAGGCGGGCCATTGAAATAAAAAATTCACTGGCCTGGTGGCTAGTGAAATATTTTCGAATTGTAGAAGGCTTGCAATATAGAAAATATATCTTTGATGCCGTAATCATAAGTAAAATGTGTTCAGTATATAGTTTTTAAAAAAAATCTTTCTTCATTTGTCCCCTTTTCTTTTAAAGGAACTAAATAGTTATTTTTCCTTCTATTTAATGATGCTGTTACTAGAAATCCTTTACCTACCACTGTCAATGCCAATAATTACACCATAATTAATAGCATACAACTATACTACTGTTTTGAATTTCTCCTTGCTTGAAAACTTAGAAGAATATGCTGTGCCTAATTTTACTGTTTATAAATTATTTTAAATCTGATAGGACATTCAAGTCTTTATTTTTTGTGGTGCTGTCAAATTATATTCTTTAGAGTTCACCCTTTTTAAATTCACCCTTTTTTAAATTGTTTTTTTTAGGAACTACATGTGACACTGAAATCTGGACGACCTTCCATGCTTCATAATACCAAGACAATAGAGAAAATAAAGGTTGGTTCAAGTTATCTTTCTGTAGGATTTGACAGTTTAGTATCATGTAAAATTGTCAGTAATTGAGCTGCAAAAAGGAATTGGTTAAAAAAGATGAAAAAATTACAAGAAAAATAACGTGTTCCAGTTATTATTGATCAAATTTTTTATTTAAAATAAAACAATACAAACACATGCGCACACATACACAAATACAAAAACCTATCACTAAATCAGACATTTACTAAAGAATTATATTTCATTTAGGAACTAGAGAACTTAGTGGACAAGTATGACCAAGAAGCTAAGACTTGGAGACAGAAGGAAGAAATGATGAAACGTGTGATCAAGGTAGAAAGATTTGCAGTAGCTTTTATTTATCTATTTTCCATTACTTCTAATAATTTCAGCTAGTAGGTATCTAGTAAGGCATCAATGCTCACACATAACTGATACTTAAATTTATTTATATTATAATTAAGTAAATATATACAGGTTAACAACAGTCAGCGTAACTGATTCTGACATTTTTGGGCAAAATTAGATAAAAGCAGAGATATACTAATAACTGCAAAAAGAATAATAAAATATGATGAGTCTCGACATAATAAACAAGTTAACTGCAATAAGAGTAACTGATTGTATTGGTGGACAGTATAGTAAATAAATAGAGATAAACTGTCACAGCTGAAAGAATACACTGCCCGATACTGATATTTGTGACCATTTCAGCAAATGAGTGAGGAGAACAAGCACCACTCTCAGAAGTCTGAGGCAAGTCAGAAGAAGAAGGAGAGTCTGATCCAGCACATGAAGCTCTACCAGCAGGAGGTGCAGGACCAGAAGACGCTCATCAAGGTGAACAAAAGTCATGTGTCAGCGGGTGGCTGGCAGTGACTGGCATTATGTGTAACATGATTCAAAACACACGTTGACCTAGCTGGATTGTCTGCCCAGGGCAGTGGTTTAGTGGTTAGTCATTAGAGACTGATGTGATAATAGAAGATGCATTACTCTTAGACCTACTAAGCCATTAAAAGCACTCGAGTTGGAGCCAGTAAAGGGATATGGAACCATAATTATCTACTGGCGTTTAAATCAGTTCTCAAACTGCAGCACCACTGAAGTTCATTTTGATTAGTTCTCAGTTTCATGTTTTGATCTCATTATAGCCACTGCTGTACCAAAGACCATAGTATGTCTTGATATAGCTAATTCCTTTTTTGTGTATCTGAGGTGTAATAGATCATAACAGGGTTACTTTTAGTTAAGATTCAACAACCCTTGAAAACATGATTTTAACTAGTCATAATTACCTGTACTGATTTAAGTGTTTTTGTTTTCATTCAATTTTTTAGGAGTTGCAGGCGACCATGCAAAATAGTCTGGAATCAAAGACACATGAAGTACAAAATAAAACTCAAGTGAGCTATTTAAATATAATAGACGTAAGACCTGAACAAGGCATAAAAAATATGGCTGATTTCTGTAAGGACTGATAGGCTTAAATAATTATGTGCATTTTTTTGTATTTTGAATATGAAGCTATTTTGAAGATAATAGTATATATTTACTTCATTGAATGAAGAAAGGAGCAAGTGAAAATTAATATCCCATAAATAAAATGTTGTTGTAGACCTAATTAATAATATGTGAAATCATACATGTACGGAGAATACAGTTTCACTTGACAGAATTTGATGATGCCTATTGCCGTAAATGGACATTAAAAAAAAAAAAAAAAAATGGCTTGTAATATTTATTACTAAGTTGATTAAATTCCATTACTTAAAATAATTGCATTATTTAACAGTTAATAGTATGGCAATATCTACAAAATGCCTAATGAAGTACTCGCTGCACCATTGTTTTTAATTTTACATCATATTTAATTTTATATAAAACTAAATTAAAATAAATACATAAATATTTTATGTTAGCCTGGCAGTTGTGATGAAACTGTAAAACGAACACTTTGAACATGACAAATAGTGAGCTGCACAGCTGACACCTGGAACCGATTTTCTATTTTATATTGTTTGCTTTATTTCTTAGTAGTATTTTGTAGTGCTGAGTAACCAATATTATTTGTGTTTATGTTTTTGTACCCATAACAGATATGGGAGTTAAGTTAAGCACTGGTGAAATCTAACGTATTCTCACATGTTGAATAGATGTTTGGCTGGATTTGTTCAAGTATGATGTCACTCATGCTTCAGTGACTTTTATATTTGGAAAATTGTTTTATTTGACATGAAATATCCGTAAGTGATTTTTCCTGAGCTGTCAAAGTACCACTTAGTGTGTGGTGTTGATTGGATGTCTGACGAACCCATTTTTAATACAAATTTGTGATACTTCGATATTAGACTGGCGACTTTTAGCTGTGAACAATAATTGAATGATAATACAATGGGCATGATCGAATAGACCAATCACAGGTCTTATTTTAAAATCAATTCTAAAACAGAAAGTCGTTTGTATATACTGTGAAGAACAGTAAGGTATTTGCACTATGAAACAAAAAAGTCTTGCCATGTCATGTACTGGGTTGGGCAAGTTGTGCATACTAATGCCACACCCATATATGTGTGTGTGTGTGTGTGTGTGTGTGTGTGTGTGTGTGTGTGTGTGTGTGTTAAACAAAGAATTCATATTTTTCTCAATACCCATCATTTAAGAAAATGTATTATATGTGTATGAAATGTAATTAAAATAACTATCATTTTTAGAAAATTGAAGAATTATCTGCACTGGTTGCTGAACTTCAAGAAAAGGCACAGGAGAACACTAAACAGTTTGAAGAACGGTACATTCTAAATTACTTTATATCATTTACATTCTTGTTTTTAAAAGTTTTACATGTTAACCTTATTTTATATAAATTTCTTTGTTAAATACAATATTATCTTAATATAAAGCAATTAAGCAATAAAAAATAATCATAATAATAATACTTGTAATTAATAAACTAATAATTTACAATAATTAGGGACTTGTATGAATTAGGTGTTCTCACTATGTGATTTGATTGTATGCTGCAATCACTATTGATTACTGCGGTGTGGTATGCTATAATTCTGTCAACTGTTATTTAATTAAAACATTCAGTGATACCATAACAAGTTTATCTCGAATGAATATAATTTACATTTATAATCAATATTTAGAGAAATTAAGTTAATGAATAGGTAGATTTTTGTTGTCATTATTATTATTATTATTATTATTATTATTATTATTATTATTATTATTATATTTTTTTTATAATTATTACTTTCATTTAATTACAGTATCAAAAAGGCAGAAGAACACATTGAACAACTAATAGCTGAAAGAAAACAGCTTGATGACACGGTCTCCTGTTTAGAGGAGAAGATTACTTCACTTAACAAAGAACTTAAAGAAAAGTGTGAACAGATACTAAATGCCGAAAGTCGCCTAGCCCATGCCAAGTCAGAAATCCAGCAACTCAATCAGCAAAAAACTGACTTGCAGGTTGTTGTGGAATCATTACAGAAAGTTGCATCTAGCAAGGATGAACTGTTGAAAGAAAAGGGAGAACTGAATTCTAAAATCAATGAGCTCCTGAAATCAAAGGGAGATTTGGAGAGGGCAGTGGATAAGTACTCTGATGAGAAAAATGCTTTGGAAGAAAAACTGAAGAATCATGAAACAGAGTTGGAAGAGCTGAAAACATGTTTGAAAAAATTGGAAAATACTGAAAAAGATAACCAAGACTTAAAGAGAAAAATTTCTAGACTGGAGCTTGTTGAGAAGGAAAAGGTTAAAGTTGAAGAGAAACTGACCAAGCTAGTCAGTGTAGAAAAGGAGAAACAGGATCTTGATAAGCAGGTAAAATTTTTAGAAAAGTTAAAGAAAGAGACAGAGACAAGATTGGAAGGAGTTGAGAAAAACAAAGTGGAGTTGGAGAAAAAGTTGAAAAAAGAAAAGAAAATGTATGAAGAAAACTGTATGAAAATGGAGAAAGAGAAAGAAGATTTGACAAAACAGATCACAAGATTGGAGGCTGTTGAAACTGAAAAGAAAGTGTTGGAGAAAAGAATTAAAAAACTTGAGAATATTGAGAAAGATAAGCGATTATCTGAAAAATGTTTAAAATCTGTCCAGAATGAAAAGGCTGACCTTGAAAATCGTGTTTTACAGATAGATGAAGAAAACGAAAGATTAAAGCAGAAAATAACTGCATATGAAACTCTAGAGCAAGATCACATTATTGTGAAAGAGAAGTTATTATCCTTGGAAGAAGAAAATAAATCAATGGAAAAACAGGTAAAAGAACTAGAAAATCTGAAAATTGAAAAGCAAAGCATTGAAGAAAAGCTGGTGAATTTAGAAATTGAAAAACATAACTTGTTGACAGAGCTGGAGCAAGTTGAAAAGTTAAAGGAGGAAGTTGAGGAAAGGTTAATGTGTGTTGAGAAAGAAAAACAAGAATTAGAAAGAATAGGAGAAAGAGAGAAAAAAGAGTTGGAAGACCAATTGAAAAAACAGAAGAATGAGTTGACAGAAAAAATTGAGAAACTTGATAGAGAAAGGAAAGAGTTGGAGTCAAAATTGAAAAAGCTAGAAAATGTAGAAAAGGCTAAGAGAAAGTCTGATGCATGCTTGAAGTCTATACGAACAGAAAAATCCGATCTGGAAAATCAAATGACAAAGCTACAGAAAGAAAAAGACAAAATGAAGGAAATGTATGAAAAGTCTGAACAAGATTATCTTGTCACAAAAGAAAAACTCTCTGGCTTGGAAAAAGAAAAAAAATCACTGGAGAAGCAGGTTAAGGAAATGGAAAACTTAATGAAATCTTTGGAACAAAAAATACAAACTTTAGAAAAAGACTATGATCAGAGTATTAGACAAAATCAGAATTTGAATAAAAAACTGGACAAGTTTGAAACATTGAAAAAGAAAAACTTGGAACTTGAAAACAAGTTACTTGAACTTGATTGTTTACTTAAACAAAATCAGTCTTTGCAGAAGTTAGTATGTGAACTTGAAGCAGACAAGAAACAAGATATTGAAAAATTGTCTAAGAAATTAGAACAATTGGAAAAAGAAAAACATGATGTGTCACAAAAATTAGAACAGTTAGAAAAGGAAAAGAGAGATTTGACAGAGAAACTGGAACACTTGGAAAAGGCAAATCAAGACCAGTCAAAGAAATTGGAACATTTACGAAAAGAAAAACAAGAAATAAGCAAGAAATTAGAACATTTGGAAAAAGAAAAACAAGACTTACTAGAAAAATTGAAACATCTAGAAAAGGAATGTCAAAATCAAACCAAACAATTAGAACATTTGAAAAAAGATATTCAAGACCATTCAAAGGACTTGGAAAATCTGAAAAAAGAAAAACAAAATTTGTCAAAAGAACTTGGTCACTTACAACAAGAAAATCAAGAAAAGTCAAAGAAAGTAGAACATTTGGAAATGGATAAGCAAAAACTAGCAAAGGAATTCAAATGTTTGGATCAAGAAAATCAAGAATTGACTAAAGAATTTGTACAACTAGAACAAGAAAGAAAAGATTTGTCAAAAAAATTGGAAAACCTGGAAAAAGAGAAACAAGAACTAACACAGAAATGTGAATATGCAAAACAAGACCTTTCAAAGAAATTAGAACATATGGGAAAAGAAAAACAAGATTTGTCAAAACAATTGGAAAATTTGGAAAAGGAAAAACAAGAAGTAACAAAGAAATTGGAACAGACAAAACAGGAACTTTCAAATAAACTGGAACATATAGGAAAAGAAAAACAAGATCTGTCAATGAAACTAGAACCAGTGGAAAAAGAAAAACAAGAGTTAATACGGAAACTGGAGTCTCTGGAAAAGGAAAAGGGAGATCAGTCCAAGAAATTAAAATGTTTGGAAACAGATAAACAAGCATTGACAAAGGAATTTGAACAGTTGGATCAAGAAAATCAAGAACTAACGAAAAAGGTGGAAAATGTGGATAAAGAAAAACAAGATTTGTCAAAGAAACTAGAAAATTTGGAAACTGAAAAACAAGACCTAACAAAGAATTTGGAACAAGTGAAACAAGAACTTTCAAAGAAGTTAGAACATGTTGGAAAGGAAAAACAAGATCAGTCAAAGGAATTGGAAAGTTTGATCAAAGAAAAGCAAGAACTAACAAAGAAATTGGAATATGTGGAAAAGGAAAATCAAGATCAGTCAAAGAAATTGAAAAATTTGGAAATGGATAAACAAGCATTGACAAAAGAATTCGAACAGTTGGATCAAGAGAATCAAGAACTAACGAAAAAACTAGAACATTTGAAAAAAGAATATCAAGAGTTGTCAAAAAAATGGCAACATTCAGAAACAGAAAACCAAGAACTACAAACAAAGTTAAAAGATCATGAAAACACTAAAGCAAAACGACCTCTGGTCGATAAACTCCTTGAAGAAAAGTCGGTTCTGCAACAGAGAGTTGAAAGTCTTGAAGCAGAAAAACAGCAATTAAAACAAGCAAGGAATTCAGTTACTGATTCAGATCTGAGGAAGCTCAGAGATGAACTGGAAGAAACTGTAAAACGGCTGGAAGGAACAACAACTGAGTTGGAGAAGGAGGTGGATGCAAAGAAAGACACGGTTAAAGAAAATGGTAAATTGAAGAAAGAAAAACTGGTACTTCAGGGTAAAATAGACTCACTGTCCGATGAAGTTCATTCCTTGAAGTCTTTGCTGGACAAGCTAAAAACAAACAATAGTGTTAATGACAGTGCCAAAGACAATGAAATTCAGAAAGTTCGAAACAATCTGAAACGAACAAAGTCATCAGCTATGGACAATGACCAAAAGGCGGATGACCTTCACCAAGAGAAACGTTACTTGGAGACGAAGGTGGCCAGTCTGCAGAAACATGTGGAAGTGTTGCAGGGTTCCAGTGGTTCATCAGACCAGCTGCAGAATGTGCAAAGAGAGACACTAGACTTGACAAATCGGGTGGAACAGCTTCAGAAAGAGTGTGATGGCTTTAAGACCGAAGTGGATGAACTGAGGAGGTTACGGGATGTGAACCAGCAGCTTGAATCAAGAATCAAACAGCTCGAGAATGAAGACACATCTAAGGTATTTACTTTTTTCTTATATATTTTTAATTAAAAAGTTGGGGTTTTTTTAATTTCCATTTGCCGTTTATGCAAATATCTTCGTGAATAGAATGAATTGCAAAAATTGCGAACATGCCATAATGCCCATACTTGCTGCAAAGTAGCACCTTCTGCTGCACAGTACAATGACATGGTATAGAGAACATTAAAATTACATTGTTGATTTTACCATATTTTAACACTGGTTACAAATACAACATACAAGCACTACAGTACCTGAATTACACTTGTCAGCCTTCACTATCAAGGGATATTGTCAAACGCTAACTTCAAATTTCACCCTTTTGTTTAAGTGAGGCGAGTCTCCCCATGAAAGAACACATATTAACTTAGAGCGTTTGTGTGTGACCTAGATAGCGATAGTAGGATAATGAGACTGGCGTGGAGTGTATCAGTTAGATATAGCATGACTGTATCATCTTTTCAAAATGTTTAAATAAAAGTATTCTCGACATAGTAGCTGTAAACTTCATATAATTATTGCCATGTTTAATCACATTACTTTTTATAACCTCTGTGGGATTAGTTTTTTTGTTTTTGTTTGTTGTTTTGTTTTTGTTGTTGTTTTTAAATCTAGTTTAGAATGCCAACAATCTCATCTGTTTTAGGTCTTTGTTCTGATCATTTGAAATACACATGCCTTTTGAAACTCACTGCTGGCTCACAAAGTACAAGTTAAATATAGCCAACTGCATCCGATTCAGAAATGATACTGTTTGTACAGACATAATTTCTTTTTCTTTTAGTGATGATCTCATCACATTCCTATCAATTTAATGGTTATTTATTCAATGACTCTCGTTTATTTTTCCTCACATCATATAACTCTATATAAGTAAAATGTGTTCATGCAACATGAAAGAACACATTTATATTTACCGCTTCTTTGTTTTAACAATGCACTCAACTCATGTATTAATGGTTATACTGACATCAGAAACATTTTAAACTGGAAAAAACACTAGGCTATTAAGTAACCCAGTTTTTTTCCATTTCAGTAGCACTTAAGTTGATAAATATTTTGCTCTTTTCATTAATAATATGAACACTGAATATTTTTATGAGGTAAAAACACAGTGGCTCTGACGAGTTGATCCAGATATGTTCACTTGTCAAGCATGTGGTTATACCACTCAACTGTGACTGGTAGATATTGTGTCAGCTATATGGTTATGAGGGGGGAAAACAAAAACAAAAACAAAAAAACACCCTGACACAGACTGATATTGGTTGAGTGAGTAAAAGGTACGTACTTTTCATTTGTCCATAAACTGTGCACTTCATACCTACATATCTACATGTGGTACTTTTAGTAGTGTTTGTATAAAGTGCTTCTACTGTCAAAAGCTTGTAACAGGTAAATCAACATCTACTCAGGATATTTGAACATGGACCCTTGGCTTGAGTGTCCAATAATTCTACCAACAGAGCTAATAGAGCAAATCCCACTAGCTAGTGCCAGTAAAAGCACTTTATATCAATACTGCAACATGTAGACACGGTCTTTGTTGTATATACTGGTAATTCACAATTATTATGTTTTTATTTTAAAGCTATGATACTCTAGATGTGCAAAGATTAACTGAATACAGATGCATAACTTAGGAGCGAGTCATTTTACCAAGAAATCCCCAGATAAGCCCTCAAATAAATTTTGTTAGTACGAGTTTCTTGCTGTATGAAAGAGAGGGAGAGAAATGTTTCATTTAATGACACTCAACACACTGTATTTATGGTTACATAGCATCAGACATATGGTTAGGGAGCATTATAACAGTCGAAAAGGAAACCTGCTACCACCACATGGGTTACTCTTTCTGATAAACAGCTAAAGATAATTTATATGCACCATTCCACAGAGAGGATAGCACATACCATGACCTTTGGTACACTGGCTGGAATGTGATATAGCTACTTGTATGAAAAAGTGTATATCTAATGTAGATATTCTGATATATATTTTATAAATATCTAAACTCACAGGATGACTGTGTAACTGTCATACTACTAAGACTTTTTACACAAATTCAGACTTAATATACTAAAACATTTCTTTAGTGTCTATTATAATTGCACCTAATAGCTTAATTATTTTTATATACACTGGTATTATTAAACCATCTTTAATGCTTAAACATGTCTTTAGTGTCTACAATTATTACACTTAATAGTCAAATTATTTTTAGATATACCGGTATTATTAAACCACCATTAAACTTTTAAACACTTTATTAACATAATCTGCCAAACAATACAGTTTTCACTTCCTCCTATTTTAGGGAAGTGCATCTGGTACATGTTTCTGATCTAAATACATAAAGCAACTTTGCAACATCTTTTATAATCCACAGCCAAAAATGCAAGCCAGGCTATTTTTAACACTTGAGAACAGAAGTTGCTCATTTCTTTGAAAACCTGACAAAACTGTATACAAAAACATTAACTGTGCTGCTAGTTCTAAAAGTGTTTTCAGACGACTGACGTAAACAGACAGTACTTTTTACATCTTTCTGCAAGCAGCCTATATAACGGTTTGGAATGGTTTGGCAAAGGGATAGCCTTGGTGATAGCTTTAACACTCTCAACAAGCAAAGAGATATGAATATTTATTTAGCATCTGCTTAAATATGCATCTTGTTTAGGTCATAAAATTCTTAAGCTAATTAAGGTCTATATGTAAAGTGCAGTTTAGCTATCAATTTTTTAAAGCATTTTCTTTCTTTCTTTTCTCATTTTTTTATTTGTAAAAGATGAGCCAACTTTTCTAGTCTGGATTTTGAAGTAGGTAAGACAGAATGGAGAAGAAGTAGAAGAAGTGAACAGAGATCTTAACTCACACACTAGACATTCCAACAGCAGGTACTGCTACATAGGTAATTTATTAACAACAGAGAACAGCATGTACCAGTACTTAAAATATCAGAAACACTTTTTGATAATTGAAATATTTTATCAAGAGTATGCTCTTAGATAGAGAGCCTTAAGAAACAGACACTTGAAACAATAAAATAAAATAAAATAAAAATCCTTAAGAAACAGACACTTGAAACAATAAAATAAAATAAAATAAAAATCCTTAAGAAACAGACACTTGAAACAATAAAATAAAATAAAATAAAAATCCTTAAGAAACAGACACTTGAAACAATAAAATAAAATAAAATAAAAATCCTTAAGAAACAGACACTTGAAACAATAA
>JAUTBW010151345.1:0-13195 GCA_032361425.1 Peltospira smaragdina | reverse complement strand
ATTCCACCATCAGCATCAGGCCTGACAGAGCCGCCACACCCAGCACATCGCCTTCACAGGTAGGTCAGTCAGTCAGTCAGTCAGTCAATCGGTTAGTTGGTCTGTTAGTCCGTCAATTGTTCGATCGTTCTGTTGACATTTAATAATTGCTCAATCAGTCCACCGACATTGCTCATTTGGTCAGGCGCCTCGATAGCCTAGTGGTGATAGCGCCCGCCTGACAAGTGGTTAATCTGAGATCAGTCCATGTCAGGTAGCCACTAGGGATTTTTCTAATTAAAAATGTTTTTGACGCTGAGATGATTGATACATCTGTACATTGGCAGTATTGTCTGTATTGTTGCAACTATAAGCACTGTATGTCTAGCATTTGTCAAGATTAATAAATTACACACTTCAAATGCAGTAAATATTTTATGCTTAGTGTTAAATTTAACAGAATAATAATGATATAGTATATAGCAAATATCTTTCCTTATCTATGGGATACATCTTCGGTACTATATAAATGTTAATTAGATAATATCAGATACATTACTAAATAGAGCACCTATCCTTTTGCTTACAGACACCATCGCCCATTGAGTCGCACACAGTCCGCTCCTCTCCCTCTTGGTCACCCGGTGTTCCAGCAGCAGCAGCAGCTACTCCAGCAGCAGCAGCAGCAGCAGCACGAGCAGTATGTCAAGGATCAGAAGCTCTACCTGAAGCAGCATATACGACAGACCGTGCTCCAGCGCAGCAGCAGCAAGACTCACATGGAGAACGTCGACGAGGAGGCCGAAGTCAAGCTGGCACAGGTCCGTGGTCATGTTATGGTGTTTGATAGTTAGTTGATAGTTAGTTGCTGAGATCCACTTATGTCTGGGTTTGATACTTGATGTACGTGTAGATGTGGTACTTTCACTGGGTTTTTGGTCCAGATTTTGTGTCTGAAGGCAAAATCAAGCTGGCACAGATCTGTGGTTATGTTCAAATCATGCCATAGAAATTGATAGCACACAGTCTGAGTCTTGATTTAGGTATGGATCTTTTACTGGGTCTCTGATGTTGAAGCTAGTTCTTAGTCAAAATTTTGGGTCTGAGGCCAAAAATCAAGCTGGCAAGGGACTGTGGTTATGTTCAGATCATGTCATAGGAGTCACTTGATAGAGCAATTCTGCATTGTCTGTGACTGTAGAAGTGAAAGCATGTCTTGATATAATATTTGTTATTTATCCTATAACTTCCCCCATGATATCCATCTCATAAACCCATTTGATATTTTTATATATCTAACCGTGTGATAATGGTATGCAAAAATTAGTAAACTGATAATCAGTTGTACAGTATAGGATAAAAGAATTAGTTAAAATCATGATGTCACAATTGTTTTGTCGTTTGTCACTACAGGAGATGAAGGAGTCTCGTGGCATTGGAGAGATGGGTGAGAGCACGATGGACGAGACGAGCTGTGAGCCCGAGAAGCAGCAGCAATACCTCAGTCTGCGCGAGGTGTCCAAGTCACGGCATCGCGGCCCCTCCCACCACCGCACCCTGTCACGCACCCAGTCCAGCCCCCTCGTCACCTTCTCTGTGCCCCCGCAGAAGCAGCAGGAGTCTGGCCCTGTCTCGTACACGTACACGACAGGCCTGGCGTACGACGCGACCATGCTAAAACACGAGTGCACGTGCGTCAACAGTTCGAGCCACCTGGAGCATGCAGGCAGGATACAGAGCATCTGGAACCAGCTCCAGGAGTGCAACCTCATCACTCGCTGTGAGGTCAGTGGACGCTGAGAAACATTAGAAACACACAGACGAAATACCTTTTTATAAAGCTTTTGAAATTTTTTTTTAGTTTATAGGGAAGAACGTTTAATAATACTTTTGGCATATTTTATTTTTTATTTATTTGAAGGAATGTATAATACTTTTTAACATATTTTTATAGACTTGATCAGACATATTCTGGTTTTGATTTCTACAAAAGAAGTTTTTATAATACTTTTGACATATTCTGTATTCGATTTCTGTGAAAGAACTTTTTAGAATAGTTTTGACATATTTAGTTTTTGATTAATATAAAATAACTTTTTCTAATACTTTTCGCTTGTTTTATTATTTTTAGCCTATATGAAAACTTCTGTTAATTTTCACACATTTTATTTTTGATCATTAAATTATTGGCACATGCAAAGATCTATTTTCATCAACTGAACAGAAAATAATTGTGTGTGCATCACACAAATAGTTATGAATACTATTTAAGCAAGAATTTTACACCTTGCCACTAAATGCTTTTTTAAAAGTTCAATTCCAATTCCATTTATCCTTCTATGATTATCCTTCTAAGATGTTTATATTTACCATTAAAATTACACACAGTTAAGATTAAAAATATTTTACGCCTGTAATACAAGATTCAGAAGGGTGTAATAACACTTGAGTAGTCTATAAAGATAGTTATTTAAAGCTAATATGTCAAGAATATTTTTATTATTTAAACATTTAGAAAAGACAATCCAGTCATGTTATGTCTGACATGCTCCAGACCACTCATTATGCTATCGCTGTCTAAGTCACATACAAACGCTCTATGTTAATTAATATATGTTCTTTCACGGGTGGACCCACCTCACTTACAGAATAGCGAAATTTGCATTTAGCGTTTGACAATATCCCATCATAGTGAAGGCTAGCAAGTGTAACTGAGGTACTGTTGTGCTTGTATGTTGTGTTAGTAACCAGTTTTAAAACACGGTAAATCAGCAGTGTAATTGAGGTACTGTTGTGCTTGTATGTTGTGTTAGTAACCAGTTTTAAAACACGGTAAATCAGCAGTGCAACTTTAACATCCTTCTAAAACTTGACTAATTCAGTGATAGGTAAGAAATTAAAATGTATCTGAACAGTTTGTATTTCATCTAAGTTTAATCCCAAATAGTATAAAATAATTTGATATCATTAGTCAAATTTATTTCATTGTTAATAAATTTGCATAAACTAATGTTACTATTTCTTTACCTTTGTTTTTGTTACAGACTGTACGTTCAAGAAAAGCCACAATGGAAGAATTACAAAGTTGTCATACAGAACTTCATACATTAATATATGGACCAAATCTAAGTCGACAAAAATTATTAGGTGAGTAAATACATATGAATCTTAAACAGTTTTGATAATTATTATCATTAATTTCCTATTTCTTTATCTTTTTGTCCAATTTCTCCGTAAGTTGTTATATGAGGTATCACACTGACTTGCAGTATACGATTTATAGTACAGTGCAGCCCACTTATTTGCATATCGCATAATAAAATAGCCCCATTATTAGCACAGGAAGTCTGTGCACCGTTCAGCTTGAATAGCCTTATGTACAGAAACCACTGGTTAATCGACTACCTGTTAATAGCATATCCTGTTTATTGTAATAGCAAAAACACTGTACTGTAGCTGCCAAACACAGTTAATTAATTAAGTGGTGGTTTATCTGACAACTTACCTTGAATAACAAGTCATACTGTTTTAATTCAAGACCGCTTGGTGTTTCAATTAAAAAAAAACACACACAAAAATAACCAGAAATCCATTTACAGTAGGAACGGAATGAAAATCCAGACCGAAAAAGATGTCATACCGGAAAAGATGCTGATGTAGAAACTGCTTTAAAAACCTGATTTACAGAAGCTCACAGTCATGATGTCCCACTTTCTGGACTGATTTTGGAAGAAAAGGAAAAAAAATTGGCTGAAACACTGAACAAACCAGATTTCAAACCATCAAGTAGGTGGCTTTGCAGATGGAAGAAAAGAAACTGCATAGTGTATAAAAAAGCTCACGGGGAGAAAAAGTATGCTGATTTACCAGCTGCAGACAACAGGATAAAAGAAAAACTCCCCAAACTGCTAGCAGAGTACAGTCCAGATGATGTGTACAATGCAGATGAAACTGGGATAGATTTCCGTGCAATCCCAGAGGGCACTCTAACTTATAAAAGTGATTAAGTGGTGGGAAAAAAGGGAAAGAAAGAATTACAGCTCTCATTGCCTGTAACATATCTGGAACAGATAAAAGATGTTTAATGGTGTACGGGAAAAAGTAAATATCCACTCTGTTTCCATGGAGTAACAGACATTCCTGTTGATTACCAAAGTAATATGCATGGATGACAGGGTACTGTTTAGACAGTGGTGTGGTAATTTGGACAAAGACATGCAAAAAGAAAAGAGAAAAATCATCTTAATTGTTGACAACTGTTCTGCACACCCAGCAGACGCCGATGCCAAATTGAAAAACGTGAAACTTATTTTTCTCCCTCCCAACACTACATCATGCATCCAGCTGTGTGACCAGGGGACTATCCGGAACCTGAAGTGTTTTTACAGACAGCAGATCGTGCATCGCATTGTGACCGAAATTGACAGCGGTCAAGACATACAAGCCAGTACATTTGCGAGGAAAATCAATGTATTGGATGTGATACATATACTAAACAAATCATGGGGTAAAGCAAAAAAAGAAACAGTAGTAAATTGTTATCGCAAAGCAGGATTTCAGTTAGCTAACACTGACGAGAACGAAGAAATGACTGTGGGTGACATCACAGTACCAGACCTAATCGGCCAACCAGAGTTCGACACATATGTGGACATCGACACAGATGTCCAGTGTTTCGGTATGCGGGATGACGAGGAGATTTACTCTTGATGTTTTGCAGGCTAAATTGTGTGAGCCTGTAATCCCAGATGAGAGTGATGACGACGATAATAAAATCAATGAACCTGTGCTTACCGCATCTGGCGCACTACTGGGAGAAAAGGCCCTGAGACGATATTTGGAGTGTCATGGGGTGCTGAACTGTGACATTTACTATGCGTTCGAAACACACGTTCAGGAAACGGTGCGAAATTTAGTCAGCCAGAAGAAAATATATGACTTTTTCAGCAAGTAGTTTAGACATAATTAGTATAGTTTTGAAATAAATGTGTATTATATGTTTATTGCTATTAGTTTTTCTTTTATGCATGCATGTTGTCCACATGTTCTTGTAATTTCGTGTTATTTTTTCGTGACGAGTTACTTCCCTTGATTATATTACGATCCCGGCTTTTAACATAGCCTGGATATTAACATATTTTAATCGGGCAATTAGGGTATGCAGTTAAGCAGGTTCCACTGTAATTTATAACCGATTTTAATTTATTCATTTCAGGTCTAGACAGGTGAAAATTTCTTCTGTTAAGCCAGTCAGATTAACAGTATTATTGATTTATTGTTTATTCCGTTCTTTATTTTGTTTCAGGTCAGTAAGACTGTTCTACATGGAGACTGTAACTGTCATGTTGAAAAAGTTCCTACTAAATAACAAGCTTCTAAAGAACATAGGATGAATACACTCAGATCAAGCTAAAAGGACATCAGCAAGTTCAATAGCAGTCCTTGAACAAGTTCAATGTGGCATGGGCTGTGGCATATAACCTGTTGTGTACAGTGTCTATTGATGAATCCATTGTTGGCTTCAAAGGATGACACAACTTGGTAAATTACATACGGATAAAAAAAAACATCACCAGTGGGGCCCCAAAGAGTACAACCTTTGTGATGCAAAAAGTGGTTATTTTTACAAAACCATTTACCACACCAAAAACATGGGGCGCACTGACCACGGACAACCATTTGATGTCTGCAACATGCTGATGGAAGGCCACCACAGCAAGTTCCATCACTTAGTTGTGGTTAACTACTACACCAGTGTGCCACTATGTGATGAAATGTAAAAAGCAGGAATATATGTTACTGGGACAGTACAGCTGAACAGAAAAAGTCGCTGAAGAAATGAAAATGAAACTTCCCAAGGATGAGGTGCTAACTGTGAGGAAGGATCACCTGCTTGTCATCAATGGACTGACAGAAAGCCTGTATTATTATTATTGGATTACATATACTGCATGCTAACCTTAGATGTCATTGATATATTGCAGCTGACACTACTCTATATATTTCTAACATTATATGGATTTCATATACAGTGTTCGTTCTAGAATGAAAAGTGAAGGGCCATAGACGACATTTTGAAACAAAAAGTTTAGTAAACACATTACACACATCGGGGGAATTTATGTGCGCCATCGGGGCGACTTACATAATTGTTTGGCCATTCATGAAAAAATAGTGTCAATGGCACAATTCATGTCCTAGAATGAACACTACATATACTACACACTAACCTCAGATCTCTAGAAACACCTGATGTAATATCAGTGGGAATCTGAATCTCCTGAGCACTGATGTCTTTCAACGTGTCACGGTCCTCTGAGTTCTGCAGTGTTGATATCGCCATTGCGTCTCGCAGCTTCCGACCTTTGGCCAACAACACAGACAGCAGATCTTCTCTAGGCTGTACTGACTGGACTTGTTGCGAACCAGCTGAGCAGTCTGTTAATCACAAACTAATTAGCATTTTTGTTTTTCTTCATCAACTCCAACAGATATTATTTATTTTTTTAAAATCATAATACAGTGTTTATCAAAAATGTTGATCTCTTTGTTCAATCAGATCAACAGAAATATATAGTCCTTTATAATGAAGTGTTTAAGGATTTAAAAAAAATTATTATTATTATAAAATTTTCACACACTGCATGTAAACCACAAGCAACATACAAATCCTAAAGCTAAATGAGAAACAGCAAGTAAAGAAAGCCTCAACATTGTTTACTTGAGTGGGTTTAGTGAATATTCATATATACTGAATGTGCTAAGTAATTTTATGGAAAGGCTTATTGAATTCAGTCAATATTATAACTATCTTTTATCTTATTTGATGCTTAGGTAGTCAAGCATAGATATTCTTTTTCACAGCCAACATATGTTTACTTCTTCTGTGCTGGGATGTCTTTAAATATTTATTCATCCATTATTTTCTTTATATACTTCATCCTTACATAAAAAATGCTTACTTCTTTTCACTTCAGATAATGCTTTCTGTAGCTTAGGAACTGCTATATCAATTTTTAATGTCCAATATGCTCATATTTTACATCCCTACTAAACCACCTATAATGAAATTAAGACTGCTAATGCTGCCATAAACCTGGAGTGTGCTTCCACAGCCTAGTGGTGACTGCACCTGCAAAACACACAGCTGATCTGAGACTGATCTCTGTTAGGTATCCACTAGAGGTTTTTTCTAATTAAAATGTTGCAGATGCTGATATAATAATTAATAAAATGTGTTGAGTGCATTGATAAATATATTAAAATATATACTAACCTGGAACCACATTATCTTGCGCTGTGAGATAAGGTGCTGAGACTTGACTTGCTGCCTGCACTGACATGTGATCGCCAGTGGCGTGGGTGGTGACCACGTCACCGTTTGCTGTGATAGACACCGTGCTGCCTGCGTTTAGAGCCGACACAGCCTTGTCCTGGCGTCCAGGGTCATACTGCAGTCTCTGTCGCAGGTCCTCACTGTATGCACCACTCCTAGACCGGCTGTCGTCAGCCTGTAACAACAGAGAGAGATGTTAACATGGAATTTAATAGTAATAATAACAACAGTAGTAACAGTAGTAGTAGTCATATAGAAAATATCAACTAAATAATATCATTCTGAAGTGTTGTAATGGTGTCACCTGACTTTGTTTTTTAAATACACTGAAAATAATAATAGTAATAATAAAAACAATAACAACAATAATAACAATACCAGAACAACCACAATTCTCTAGATAACATTATATAAATAATATATTATTCTTAAGTGTGTTATAATGGTGTCAGCTGACCTTGTTCTTTAGATGCATTGGGGAATTGAAAAAATCTATAACTGCCAGTGTTGTAAATGTAAGAAAACCTAATGGCTTACTGGTGGATATAGATCTATGCTAGGATTTACGCCAGTGGCATGTTTTCAAACCCCATTAAGAAATTAATGACTAAGAAGTACAAGTCACTTTGAGTCCAGTTTATAACATGTTTGGAAAGAATAATGATTATAAATAATAAAGCTAAACTTATCAAGTGATCAAACTGCACAGTGCACAATAAATGAATAAATAATTGCTTAACAACACCCCAGCCTAAAATATCAGCTATTGGACATCAATAAATGTGCAAAATTATATAATTAAATACAAAAATCCACAGTTAAATACTGTATTATTATGACATTATAATGAAAGGAGAGATAAACTTTCCAAACCACATTTTCACCTACAGAGAAAATTTTACCTTTTTAGTTACAATTAAATCAGCATCGGAAGCCCCCTTTAATTAAATGTTATTATCATAGTACCTAGTATCTGACAAGGATTGATCTCAGACTGACCACATGTCTGGCTACTGATGTGTATAAACTATTTATTAAGTGCCAGTATAGATTGCCTCAATAGCCTAGTGGTGAAAGCAGCCAACTGACATTCAGTCGATCCGAGATTGATTCCTGTCAGTGAGCCACTAGGGATTTACCAAATTAAAATGTTTCCAATGCTGATATAACCGTTAATAAAATATATGTTGAATGTGTCATTAAATAATAACAGTAATAGTAAAAATATACCTGGTGCGAGGCTGGCGAAATGAATGGGTCTTGTTCAGGGCGCACCGGCTTGTGGTGATGTGGTGTGGGCAGCACACGCTGTGGGTACGCAGAGTCCTGTGTGGTGAATGTCTCAATACTGACATCTGTGGTTGGAATTGAACCCATACTGTCATAGGAAGCTACGGAAAACAGAAATTGTGAATTAATTAGAAATCATAAAATGCATAAAGCATTTCTGATATACATAAAACAAGTGTAAAAAAACTACACTCATACACAAATATCCAAATCTAAAGAAGTACACTGTAAAGGCTATACTAATAAACATGATACACATTTAAATGTTATCAATATCAAAATTTATAAAATAACATTAATCAATTTACCCATCAATGGTTCTAGCATCACAGACACATGCACTTCAGCTATTTTCTCTTCCTCCTTGGAGAAAACTGGAAAAAATCTGAAAAACAATTAAAACAACAAATATAAAACAATTATTCGGAACAATATTTATAACATTAAAAAACCCTGGATTAAACACTGTTAAACAGTGTATCAATTTGAAATTAAAATTGAATTTGACAAGCAACACATTTGCAAATTAACAGTAACCTCTGACCTACCCATTGATTGGCCTACTGTTAGACAGCAGACCTATCTCAGTGACCTGGGCCTGGCCAATGGGCACGGACATGGGTCCGGAAAGCACCTCGATACACATACTGCCCATGTCATCGAGGTATGCGGCAAACTGCCGAGGACCAGACCGCACAGGGTAGCGGGCCGTTGTCCGAGACGGACCCTTCTCTCCCTTCTTGACATCAAGAGGCCTGTAACAGATCAACAATCATACTGTTTAGAGTAATAATAATAATACTAATTAAAAATAAATATATTAAAAAAATTAATGATATACTCAGCACATCTTTATTAACAGTTATGTCAAAAAAACATCTTAATGAGAAAACCAGTAGCAACTTGACAGGGATTGATACCAGAGTGCGTATCAGATGAGTGTTTTAACCACTAGGCTATTGAGTGACATCTAGAAATGTTTCTGTTTATCATATAATAATGAATTGTTTTTAGTTCAGCAGAGTTCAGTTTGTTCACTGACACATCTCAATTTACTATACAAATTTCATATATTGCTTTACTTTTCTAAATCATTTAATATTAGTTGCTAATCAATTTTCTATTACAATTTTTATTTATCAGTTTATTTATTTTTGAAATAAGAATACCATGGGTCAGTCATATAACAATACTTTTTAATTTGGCTATTTAAAAATTAATTTTCACCTCCAAAATGACATGGAGCTGAATGTAACTCAGAGATATGGTATCTGCTTATGGTACTGTGGGTTGTTACACTGACCATAGTACCTGTTAGTACCACTGAGCTATTGCTCATCCCAGCCAGCACTCCACAACTGATGTAACAAATAGTGTAGTATGTGCTATCCTGTCTATAGAATGGTGCCTATAAAAGATCCCTTGCTGCTTTCTTTCTCACTGTCAGAATTAACCATATTAACCTTAATAAAGTGTGTCGAAGAAGAATATTTAAAAATTCTCTATCCAAAAATCACTGACAAAATAGTAATGAAAACAGACACCAGTAATAATGAAAAGAAACATCCACCTCAAACAAATATTCATTAAAAAATAATTTTTTAGACAACCCACCAATATAATCAACTCAATTACCATCCATACAAACCTTTCAATTTAACTTAATCTACCTATCATATTCAGTATCAAACATGGTATGATGAAGTAACACATCTTGATAATTCTCATTTGCACTAATTTTCACCTTCACTTTCCTCCAATTTTTATCAACAATAATTCTTACTTGAAAATGGACCCCTCTCCATGTTCGCCCCACCACTTAATGCGAACAAGAGTGAGGTCTGGTGTCACAGGAGTTAGCCACAGAATCTGACTGACAGTAACTTTACAGAAACATCGCAGCTGTCCATCAACTTGAGGAGGTAAAGCAGTATGAACTTTCACATCCTCAGCCAACCACTTTTCACCTAGAAGTACAATATCAACTACACATTAACCAAAATACAAACAGCATGTGCTAAAATAAGGAAAAAGTATTTATATCATTTTAACACACATTTTTTCTTATATTTACTCAGTTTAATATGTTGATAAAAAATTTGCAATCTTTGTTCGCTAAGAACAGCGTATAAATTTACTCTAAATCATATCTGGATCTATTTAAATTAGTGATTTAGTGATTTAAGAAAACTAAAGTTTTGTTGTGTGTTTTTTAAGAAAGAAAAAAAAAAACTTACAAATAACATAGCAAATTTGTCCAAAATAAATTGTAGCGAAAAAAAAGAAAAGAAAAAAAAAAATGTCTCTAAATCTAATACTCAACATTTATAAGGTAACATTAAAGTTACCTTGTTGGTTTACCATGTTTTAACACTGGTGATTAATTAGTACAACATACAAGCACAACGGTACCTGAATGACACTTGTTAGACTTTGCTATCAAATTTCTCCATTTTGTTTAAGCAACTTTACATTCCATTATAAAGGAAACACAAATGATGAGAAATTAAAAATTAATTTTGAAAGTAATATTATTCTGAGGAAAATTGCTCAACATGCAGCCACATTTATGATGGAAACTTCTTGTTAGGAAGATAAATTCTGACAAATTGTTAAAGTTTATCTCATACTCATAGTCTTATAATTCTATGAAATTATGAACCATCAACAGATAGATCAAGAGGAAATACTTTAACATTATCGCTGATGCTTGTAATTGCATTATGATTGAAATTTAGTTACATTTGGTTTTTCGCATCTAATTCACATGTTTAACATTTGATTTATTGTTGTCTGCTTGTAATTAATTTGTGTATCTTCACAATTCAAATACATTTTCATTGAAATAAAAGTTAAAAGAAGTAAGTATATCGACTGAACACTTTATATACCCCTAAATGCCTGAATTTTACTAAGTCACTTCTAGTATCCAATGAATTGATTGAAATTGGGTCCAATTAGGTAAGCAGATATTGTAAAACTAAGGAAAATGATGATTTAACATCTGGTGTTTATCACATGACCTTGCACACGCAATTTATACAACAAAATTTATGCTTATATCTTGACCTTCTGTCATTAGACATTGTTTCAACAATTTGCACACAGTTTTTAAGTGAGTAAATACTATCGATCACAAAATTATAAAATGTTAAATATATTCATTCAGACTGATCATATATAAATTTAAGTGTATGATACGAAAGATGTAAATGGACCACTCTAGATTTGTGTGAATTTTCTAATTGAAAATGATTTGTTAAAATTTTTAAAAACTGCGTGCATGTCAGACACATAATATATTTTCATGTAGTATACTTCAAAACTAAAAATAAATGCTAATGAGCATGCGCATACGGGTAGTTTCCCAAGCTATGTGCTATGCTGAAATTACAAGCATAAGATGTTTTACTGCTGTTCGTCATACTGAAACTTCAACTCGATGTACTGAATTTATTTCACCTTTTGAATTATTTCTTTTCATGTCAAAACATTTCTTTTTATTATATTTTTATGCTATGTAAATAATATGCAATATTTTCTTCCTGTATGTAATGTATTGGTAATGTATTGGCTGGTTTTACTTTACTGTGCCGAAATATGGGTCATCGATGGTATTTTAGACTGTCACCAATGAAAGTAATGCCTGGAAGGACTGCTAGAATATGTAGGCCTACTGAAAATATCTGAACCAAACTAAATTAGTTAATATCCGAATGCCTACATTTGGCATCGGACTGACTGTGACTGGTTGAGTGGTTCACTGTATTGGTCTGGTAGTACACATCATCACATGGTTCACTGGCTGGGGGGGGGGGGGTGTGTTCAAACATTTCATTTTCATGCATAAAATAGGTTACAGTTATAATAAAGCAATATGTCCATTTTATTGTTAACAGGATGTGTATACATGAATGCCGACGTGGCTCTCATACACTACGCAATCGTATATTTGATAGACTCGTGATATAAAAGTAGCTGTCATTAATTTGATTAAAATGCCGGGGTCAAGAAACATGCACAAACATGGTTTATTCGTTTTACGAAGTCAAATTTCGTAACTAACCTCTTTTCTTTGGGGATTTTGAAGATTTTGTCTTCTTTTTCACCATAGTGGTCACATCCTATACATCGTTTATGTGTAAATCCAATAAAATATCCATCAGAGACAAGTTCAGAACGGTAGCATCATTGTTACTACCCAAACATTCGTCCAAACTTGTCCGCCATTTCTGTGACCTAAAAAGCAATGAGATTTTACGTGAAAAGAATATTGACGATACATTATTTTATTTCAGTATCACTGAGGACAGTCGATCAGTACAAAGAGCAATGCTGAATATAATAATTGTGTAAACTTAACATATTTTAGGTGTGGGATATTTGGTAACCTGAATATTCGTAGAATATCGTTACTTTTCGGGATATTTCGGCTTATTACGGTTTCTCCAAGGATATCACCGAATAATCCGACAAAACAATCTTAACATGTCAGGGCCATCGGATCAAAGGTGTACACGGGAGGGTGTGTAGGGTATAGCCCTAATATAATAATAATAATAATAATAATAATAATAATAATAATAATAA
>JAUTBW010151234.1:0-13199 GCA_032361425.1 Peltospira smaragdina | reverse complement strand
CAAAGGCTGTGGTATGTGCTATCCTGTCTATGGGATAGTGTATATAAAAGATCCCTTGCTGCTAATCGGAAAGAGTAGCCCATGGAGTGGCGGTAGCGGGTTTCCTCTCTGTCTACATGGTCTTTAACCATATGTCTGACACCATATAACCGTACATAAATGTGTTGAGTGCGACAAACACACACACACACACACACACACACATATACACACACACATACACACACACACACACACACACATACACACACACACACACACACACACACATACACACACACACACACTGATAACAGAATACATGTTTTTCAGCTAGGCCAAACAAAGCAGTTTTTTTCCATGGCCTAAAGTCAATATTGTTGTACAGCAATAACGTCACTGGCATATTTCTTTCCCATACATCGCGATGAAAACCGCGTATAGTGTAATTCTGAATGTGTGTTAGCTTAACTCATAATAGTTGCCCATACATTTCTGTTAAAGCAAGCCATGTGTGTGTGTGTGTGTGTTGGGAGCGGGGGAAGGGGTGGGATTTCGATGTTTCCGTAAAAAGTAGAATATATCTCTAATAAGATAGATCGAGTGATTGCACGATGGCATAAGACGCTAGAGTGAGATTAGGGAGTGGGTAAAGAAATATCCTAAAATATGGTTAAAGATTGCAGAAAGAATTACAGAAAATCAGATTCCAAAACTGTGATTACACAGGATATATAATTCAGTTAAAATTACATTTTCGATTTTCTAAATGTTTAAATAATATTCTTGACATATTCCCTTTAAATCTAGAAGTTTTTTATAGTTCAAACGAAACAACTCAAAATTCCTGTCCATGGATCAAGTTTAGAAGTAACATAGATAGGAGACCGCTGTAACAACGAATACACCGTGCGTGTGTGTGGGGGGGTGGGGGGTTAAGTAGGCAGGTAGGTAGGATCTATATATGCATGTTTGTATATATGAATGAATTAATGAATGAATGTATGTATGCATGCATACATGTAGGCCTATGCATGTATGCATGTATGTATGTATGTACGTACGTACGTAGGCCTACGTGTGTGTATGTGCGTGCGTGTACAGCAAACACACATATATAGGAAACAAGCTATATAGTTATTTTGCCATTAACAACATAAAACAATACTGTAAATATTGGCGATTCTTGCACTTCTTTAGAATTTTATCTCCGAAACATCTGTGTGGAGGTACTGATAGCGTACTCTGCGATACGCAAGCGACATTCCAGGCGTCTACATCTACGTCTGGCTCCCAACAGCAGAACACGACAATAAGGAACGACCCACAAGCATTGTGTGTAAACGTAAGTGTATGAGGCATACCAAACATTTGGCAAATTGTCATTGTGCAATACTGTCTTATAACTGTTGGTAGGTCTAAAGATTTTCAGAATTGAAGTAAGGAAGGATATTTCATTTTGATACAGTCAACACATTTTATTTGCGACTTTAACGGCAAGGGCAAATAATGTGCCTCACTGATGGGTTTTTTAAGGGTTCTGTCATATATGATAAAGGGAGGGATATTTTCATTTAACGACTCACTCAATACATTCTGTCTATAGTTAACTGGTGTCAGGGTATAATTAGGATCGTTGTGGTATTGATAAAGAATGACGCCCGACAGGAACAAAGGGAAATCGATGCCGTCACATCGTGGACTACTCTTTCTTATCAGCAGCAAGGTATCTTTTATATGCACCATATCACAGGTAGTGTGTGTGGGGGAGTCGATTTCTGTGTCCAGTTACTAAACAGTTACGGACACGCCTGTCGTGGCCACACATCTCAGGAGCCTAAGTTGTCCATGACAGGTGGTTAGTAGTTAGTAGTACCCGTGTTAGAGGGTTAGTGAAAGAAGAGAGGGTGTAGTGGCCTTACACCTATCCATTGAGTCTACAGAAATCACTCTGGGTGGGAGCCGGTACTGGGATACGAACCCAGCATCTACCAGCCTTATTTTTCAGACTGACAGTTTCAAGGTACCCCTATTCTAAATGATTAAATAATAACAAATATTCCAGACACTGCAGCTTTAAGAACTGAGTCACTGAATCTGTTTATTGCTTACACCAGTAGACATGTTTATATTGATTTATTTTTCACCAAGTATCGTCTTACACCAACTGTTAACACATGTTATTAACACCACCGAGAATGTGGCCAATGTAAATAGCGTTAACAGCAGACGTAATGCTACTCAGGTGTACTTCTTTACGGACCTGGTCAAGCGTAGACGCATTTCCTTTGATAAGCTACCTGAGCATGCAGCACTTTTCACCTGTGTGCAATAACATACCTGTTGATTGTCATACCTGCCGTGCTGCCTTTTAGAGGGATCAGCAAGTCAAAGGTGACGATATGACCCTGGCTTTATGCTGGTATTAGGTTACAGTGTAAGAATACCTGAGAATTATTTACAGCATTTATAAAAAAAAAATTAAAGGAAGAAAAAAAAAAGAGGAAAAAAGTTGGATACAGAAAAAGAAAAGAAAATATTACCTGAGGTGTTTTTTTACAGGTAAAGTGTCAGGTACGGACCTGTCAGGAAGTGTTGTCAGGTTTAGATTTGTATCTGTTAAGTGTGTAGACAGCGTGCTATTATGATTATGATTATGTACCATACTCTTGGGACATGGGTGTATTAATTGGGTAAAACGTATGGCATCTTGATAACTTTGTGGTGTACGCGACCACCTGACACGCGGTTGATATGAGATTGATCCCGATCAGGTAATACTAGGTTTTTTTAAACTAAAATATTTCCAGAACCAGTATAACCATTGATAAAAATGTGTTGAGTGTGTTATTAAATAATAATTAATTAATTAATTATTGGGTAAAACATTATTGTAAAATTAACATCCCAAACATGCCCACACACACCCTTAAGGAAGGAAACATTTTATTTCATTTCATTTTATTTATGATAAAAGAACCACACATGGTTAAATATAATAGTACAATAATACAAATTCCAATACTTTTCAACCAAGTGGTCTTGTTCATTTTATTTATGATTATATGGCAGACATAGATATATGGTTACAGACCATTCAGGTGAGAGGAAACCTGCAGAAAGGCTTTTTCAGTATCAATATGACCAGTAATAATATATCATTATTACTTCCTTCAAGTGCAATTTCAGTTCATATTAAAAAAAACTAAAGAAAATGCAACCCCTCTAAAACACACACACACCAAAAAACAAACAACAAACAAACAAACAAACCTACCCCTTCAAAAAAGAAGAAAAAAAGAGAAGAAAATGAGGAGGAGGAAATGTTTTTTTAACGACGCACTCAACACATTGATTAATGGCTATATGGCGTCAGTCATATGGTAAAGGACCATCCAGATAGAGAGGAAACCCGCTATCACCACTTCATGGGCTATTCTTTCCGCTTAGCAGCAAGGAATCTTTTATATGCACTATCCCATAGACAGGATAGCACATATCACGACCTTTGATATACCAGTCGTGGGGCACTGGCTGGAACATAGAAAACCAACAAAATACCCCAAACAAAAAGAACAACAAAAACCACACAGAAAAACAAACATCCCCTCCCCAATAAAAAAAATACCTCCCATCCTCCACTCAAAAAAACACAAAAACACAACAGTACACCAAAATAATCCCACAAAACAACAACAGACAAATTGGCTTTTGCTCAGACATGGTTAAGTTTGTATTTCATTTCCATATTATGTAATAAATCAATTCCTGCACGTCTACAACTACTTTTCTCATTATCCTGCAACTGCCGATCCCTGTCTGCAAAACAAAAAGATTTGCACTTCCCGAACTTGCATCACTGACTTTAAAACCATAAACTACAATTTTAAACTAGCTCAAATGAGCAATGGGGAAAATGAGACAATAGAAAACAAAGTAATTTAATTTTATAGTTGGTTTTATCAGTATGTCGTGTCATCTTGATAGCGGCAGCATTGTTGAGCAACATGCAAAAGTATTGTTGTTCTTGATAACCGCAAAGCACATGTTTATCAGAGATGTTAATTAAATCCTAGGAAACACCTTTATCAGATGACTTTGCAGGTGTCGTTAGTGTCTAATTAGAACGTGTGTTGCAGAAGTTAAAACCTTGTGTCAGGTAAACCATAGAGCAGCCTTGACAGATTGTCAAGATTGATGGATATTTACACATACAGTTAGATGTACCGTATATTGCCGTATATAAGCAGAGTTTTCAAGTCTCTGAATGTTACCCTGGGGTAGGTGGTCAGCCTATACACAGAGTTGATACAATACTGTATGTGAAATATCTGAAAACATCGTTAACGGAAATAGGACACTGTCGGGAATAGGTTATTCAGAAATACAGATTTATGTTTTGTGTAGTTTTCTATGCATCCACAATCCCTTACCAGCGCACATTAGTTTTTTTATCAGATATTTAACAGGTATCATGTTCAGGAGCAATGCAGTCATTTATTTCTTTAATAAACTTCAGCAAAACAATTCACAAACAGGAAATGAGTAGCATGGTCAAACTTCGATTATCAATTTCTTCAGAGCTGAAGATTTAACTGACCGAGACTAGCAATATCCTCTTTCCAGTATTTGTTTATAAAATCCTTGAGTTCATTTTGTAAAAAAATATATAATAAAATAGATGATCTAATAATAATTACACTGAAATTTTATCCATACAGTTTTGTCTTGGTGCAAAATTACAGTTGCACTGTGTGTTAAAATATAAGAAACTTGTACGAGAATAGCGCTTTGTTATCAGTTCGTTAGGTCTAGAAATGTAACAAAACATTATCGTACATTTTGTAGGGTGATTTTGTTCATGTTTTTTCATCTTTATGCATACTTTGACCACTTTAAATACCAATGAAATACTAATACAGTCCAGTGAAAGATGAGTTTTCTGTCACTAACGACAAAATTGGGTCGGCTTATACATGGTGTTGGACTTTTTGTACCATATTTAAAGTGGCAAACTAGGGGGTCAGCTTATACACAGAGTTGGTTAATACACGGTAATATATGGTACATAACATTAATCTTATGTGTTAATTACATGTATCAGTAAATAAACATCATCATTATTACTATTATTATTATTATTATTTTTTTATTTTTTTTTATTTTTATTTTTTTTATATATATATACTGCTGCTGCTGCTGCTGCTGCTGCTACTATCATCATCATCATTATTATCCTGTTGTTATGATTATGATTGTTGTTGTTATTATTATACATTGCAGCTACCTTATTCTGGAAACTCTGTGTTAAACTGTTTGGCCTCTAACTGTGTCAGGTTTACTAGTTTCCAACACAGCTTTGTAAATTATTCATCACAGAGTTTCGTTTGTTATCTGGAAAACCAAGAAAACTGCTCCGGCAATTGTAATTACTTCTACATCCCCTTTTTGCATTGATTATTTCCCTTTGTGGCTGATTATTCCCCTTTGTTGTTGATGACTGCGGTTAACACACACGTCGTCAATATCACTCTTGACCCATGACCCTGATCATCGAGAGCATGATTTACAGTTTTCATTTTCCTGCACAGAATTGTTATGTGTCCCCTGAGAATGAAATCGATTGTTTTACGCCAGACATGCGTACGCTTGTAAGGCATGAAAACTGTTGTGGATTAGGAAAGACGTGAATATAAATATTTCTCCAAGGATTTGCCAGTACCACGCTGGGATCATTGTCATTGTCAGCAAAATGTCTATTGCTAATCTGCCCGTTGGCATCATGATTTATAGAAAGGAATCCTTTGTCCTACGCGAATGCAGTAATCTTTGTGTCGTTATGTAGTATAATCGACACTGCACACTGTCTGTTGCTGAGTTTAGAAATTGATTTTTGTATAGAGTACGCCTGTGTAGGTAGCATTATTGAAAGTGGAATAACGAGCGATCGAAAATAACTAAGTTGTTAACATTGGAAAAACTAATATTAATATAAATAAAATCAGAAAAAACCCAAAACCTATAAAGATGTTAAATTAAATAAATCGAGTTAGAAACAGACACCAGAAATAACTAAAGTTAATATCAGAAATAACTAATTTAATATTGCTCACACACATAACCAGCTGATAGCCATTAAGACCTATTGCTAATGTTTTTCATTTTCTTTTACTGTCAATTTTTATGAGTTGAACATAATTTAGAGCCATTGGGGAGGGATGCATACATCTGATATGCCATGCCTTATGATAACTTCCAGATTAAAAAATATGTGATGGAAGGAAGGAAGGAAATGTTTATTTAGCAATGCACTCAACACATTGGTGTATGGTTATGTGGCATCAGATATATGGTAAAGGACCACTTTGATAGTTAGTAAGCAAGGGATCTTTTGTATGCACATACCATGGCTTTGATACACCAGTCGTGGAGCACTGACTGGAGCAGGAAATGTGAAGGAAACAAAAATACTACAAAAACAGTAAAAATTTAAATAAAATTATAAACATTCAATTACATAATTAAAATATTTTTATTAACAGTTATGTCGGCATCAAAGACATTTTAATCGCACTGACGGGAATGGATCTCAGACTGACCACACGTCAGACAGATGCTTTCAGCACCAAGTTGTTGATGCGCCCCTAAAACAATAGATAAACTCAAACATCTACCACCAGTTTATAACAGCTGATCATCTGCTTAATGATGGATTTCTCATAAATGTTAAAAACATGGCTGACCATGACAGTAGTTATGACTGTAAAAGTCTAATAATATACTGATAATACTTGTGAGTGTATAACTGCTAGTGTTTTCTATAATTTAAAAAAACAAACAAAAAAAACAACACAAAAACACAAAAAAAACACAAAAACACAAAAAAACCCACAAAAACAAAAACAAAAATAGCAAAACACACAAAAACAACAACACAAAAACAACAACAAACAAACAAACAACAAAAACAACAGCAAAAAAACAGTGCACTCATCACATTTTTATTAAAGGTTTTATCAGTCCAGAATAAATATATTAAAAATTGTGTAGAAAAATCCCTAGTTGTGCGTTGACGGGGATCAATCTCTAATCGGCAACATGTCACAGATGTGCATTAACCACTAGGCTATTGAGGCATCCAGACTGTGTTTTCTATAAATCATGTACTTCATTATTTATATAAATATCATTATTCAGTGGCCCGTGGGCAAGGTGTGATGAAGTGGTACGTAATGGCCCAGTAATCACTTGATGCATTATGCATTTGGAATGTCGCATGTCTAGAGCATCAGGGCATTGCATTTAGCAAGTCGTGGTTGAGTGATTTTTAATCAATTATTAATTTATTACATTACATTGTACATGTTTGTGTATGACTTAGGCAAAGAGTGTTAGAGAGAGATATTTCTACTGTTATTAGGCATTAGACATAATTTATGGTTAAGGACCTTTACGTAGTGAGAAAGAAACTCACTGCCATCACATGGGAAACTCTTTTCAGTTAGCAGCAAATGATACTTTATATGCACCATCACACAGATTTGACGACACATACTGCAGCCTTTGTTACACCAGTTACGGAGCACTGGCTGGAACTAAACGTAACTCAGTGGGATGAATCCAATGATCTACCGCCCATGACTATACACCATCTCTGATATCTGTCCAGTTCAAATGCTAAAAAGATTCATATGGCTGTTTTGATAACTTTCAGATTATAGACGGTTTTAGCAGTAGCACATGATTCATTATATTATTTCGCCATTCCCTGGTGAGTTCATCCTGGACCAATAACTCTTAACGCACCATTAGGCTACTCATTGTCATTAAGCAGTATTTTGTCCACAGTAGAATCACATTAAATAACCGTGTTGCTTTTTATTCATTTTTATTTGAATTTGTTGGACATAATCTACATACGGCAAGAGGTACAAAAATAGCCTAGTGGTGTATAGTTGGTTTATAATTGATTTCTTAAATCATTATTTTTTATTTATTTTTTTCTTTTCTAATAATATATTTGACACACAAATGTAGTCATTAATAAAGCATTTGTATTTAATGAAAGAAGAAACTGACAGTTTGTGATGCATTTCAAACATTATCTATTGATATTATTTTTTGTTTCCTTGGCTACCATAATCTACACACAAATCATTACTAACTATAACTAGTTAATTTATGAATGAAGCATTTCTGTAACAGTTAACAAATTGACAGTTCATGAGGTTTTATCACAGATACACTGCATTTTTGTCCACAAAATAGCATACAATATTTTAAAAATTTATTAAAAAAATTTCTACACTAAATTGTTACCAAACGTACTGCATTTGATCAATAAAGCATTTTTACAATGATGTAACAAACTGATATGTGTGACGGTACATTTTCCAAGATTATTAAATATATTAAAAAAATATCTTCCAATATCTGTGCATAATATGACCATTTTATAGCTCTGTAATAAATTGACAATCTGACACACAGTAATTTCCCGAGATTTTTTAAACACACTTTTTGGTAACATCCTGTTTGCATGACTCTGATGTTTTGTCTCCATTACGGATTCCTTTGAGAGAAGTCGTGGTTTGGCGGCCATTGTCTGTGCTAAATTAATCAATATGGCGTACGAAGCAAACCAGTAATCTGCTTGGCTTTATTAAAACCGTTTCAACAGTTTATTTGACAGTTCATTCTCATGGGCAATTTGAAGCTGTGTAGTTGTTAACATGATTTTTCAATTTATTATGCCCAAAGGTTACGGTTTTGCATTTTACAGACCTGTTAATTTGGAGTTTTATTCTTACTTTCTCTATGTGTGGTTATAAAATTATTCAGTGGTTTTACCACACAAATGTTGTACAATTGGTTCTGAGATCGATCCCATTCAGTGAATATTGTTGGGTTTTGTTTTTGTTTTTTTTTGTTTCTCAAGGAGCGGGATGTAGCTCAGTAGTAGAGCAACCATTCATGATGTCTTGTTCCAGCCAGTGTTTCACAGCTGGTATGTCAAAGACCCATAACATGAGCTGAACTATCTTTGGCTATGCGGTGAAAAGGAAAACCCACTGCCACCACATGGGCTACTCTTATTAGCAAGGGATCCTTTATATGCATCATAGACAGGATAGCACATACCACTGTCTTTGTTACACCAGTCATGAGCACTTGCTGGGATGAGACATAGCCTGTGTTCACTGTGTGGGATTGATCCAACAACCCACCACACCATGAGCTCCGTCTACCTTTGAGCTACCTCACATTACCTCTTTCGCTGAGCTACATCTTGCTCTTACTATGACCAGAAAGCATCCTTGTAATATTTGTTTCTAGTTTACGTGACACTTTTATGCCTTGTGTATTCGCTTTTCGATCTGCACGCTTAATATTATATATATCTGAATAAATATGTGGATTCAATGGCAGTGCCAGATGGTACCTATAACGTGGTCTGTTGCACATTATCAATGATGACAAATTGCTCGCTAACCATCAGCTGTTGCCCGTATTGTGTTTTAGCGAGGGTGTAGATCCTAGCGTGTCGCAGTCTGATTTATTATTTTATATACATGTACAGGTTTTTCAGTGGTTTAAAAAATATACACACACACGTGGCGCACACACATACACAGACATAGAAAGACACACACAGATACAGAGAGAGAGAGACAGAGAGAGAGAGAGACGCACACACTTACAGTCAAACCTGATATGCATAAAGTATATACAGGGGTATAGAATTTTTCATAATTTTACTGGCCATAAGGTCAACAGATTTGAAAATTCACTAGCCATACTTAAAATTAACTGTAATTCTGATTCCATTGTGCAGGGAATCATTGTCCTTAAACATTCCTTCATTTATTTATTCCACTGTGTTTTTTAACTGAAATTTGTTATTCTTTAACTTTATACTAAGCTATAACCTTTTTGACTGAGGTATTGTTAAGCATTAATTTAAGGCACTTCCATGGACTAGTGGTATAGTAACAGCTATGTCATTAAAATAAACAAATGTTATTTATAAAGTAAAATTTTTTATTTTTACAAACAGATAATAAATAAATAAATAAATAAATAAATAAATAAATAAATAAATAAATAAAAGAAAAAAATATATATAAAAAAATTACCCAACAACAACAACTTAATGACAAGTACACATTACAAGTTAGTCTTTTTTTACTAATAAATTTTTTTTACAAAATGTTAACAAAATCTAAAATGTCATTTTATAAATTAGGCAATATTGCTCTGCAAACAAATGAACCTTTAAAAGAAAAAAAGTGTTTGTAATCACACAAACATAATTTAATGGTTAAATAATGACAACTATGGCAATAAAACTAACTAAATAATAAATAATCATTTTTTTATTATTTCTATTCTTTTGATTCATAATAACACGCAGAAACATAACTGTAATGATTAAATAATAACAACCATGGCAATAAAAATAAATAATAAATAAGTAAATAAATAATCCACACTAAAAACAACCACTATTAAAATCGATTCCTATCAACAGAGATTGCATGACACCTTCAATAAACATTTTGCACATGAGCGACTTAATTTGGTTTGTGTGGATCCAAGAGAGTATCTTGAAAAGCTTCTATTTTCGTTTGTTAATTAGTGCAGCCAAATCCCAGGCTGGCCGCCCATCAAAACCCACAGGTTGTGGCCAACTGACTGCATCCAATTGGTGATTAATGTAGAGCACATTACCCACACGGCCAATCAATAGCTCGCATTAGACAGCACACCAGTAGCGGCAGTAGAGCCATACAAACCTATGTGTTGCTATTAAACTATGTGATTAGTGTAACACACCAATCTTAGTCCATTATCCCTGGGGAAGTGAAACATCTGCTGTTAGGTTTATGTGATACCACTGACGGGTCAGACCCATTGTCAGCCAGCGGGGAGGTCAGGTTGTGCTGGTGGCATGCAGGCAGACGACACTTGTCACCATTGCCTGCAGGAGGTGTTGCATGTGCAGTTAGCTCGGTCCATTTACCACACGGGTGAAGTGTACAGGTTCACTAGGAATGTCAGACAATGATTGTGTGCACTCGGACTAACCTTGCTCCCCTTCGGGTCACAATTGAGCAGCTCAAGAAGGAGAAAGTGATTATCAATAATGGCAAAAAGCTGTCCGATTAGGCTGCGTTACGGCAGCAATTGGTAAAAAGCGTAGACAAATACTGACAGGGTTTTGCTGGCCACAGTCAGGGAATGGTGTGATAAACAGTGGTTTACAAACAGCCACGCAGAATACGAAGGTGTTGAAATGCTGATCAGGGCTTGGCTCGTTTAATAAGTGTATGGTGAACACTTGGCTAGATGTCACCGCATGACAGTTACGGATACATACAGACCCAAGTGGTAACTATCGCAGTTTTACAACAACCTCACAAGGTGTGTGTGCTGTAGAGAGTACAGATGTTAGCTGTAGTCGCAGTTGTCTAACTAGCAAACAAGAAGTTGGAAATGTTAATCTTCGCCGTTTTGTTAACAGCCACAGAAGATGTGTTGTAAGAGATACAAGTGTTACTGTATTGTGTCTTTTGGGAAGATGGAAATATTAACCTTGAAAGATTAATCCTCGCAGTTGTGTAATGATGACAGAAGATGTGTTTTGGAAGACGCAGCGTTCACCCTTAATGTTTTAACAGGATGGTAGAAATATTAATAATTCTGGTTGTTTAACAGTTCCGGTTGTTTAACAGCAGTATGATGTGTTCTTAAAATCACAATTGTTAACCCTTGTTTTATAACTGCCACTGTGTTCTACAATATTAAGTATTAATCACTGATTGTTATATCAGGATGTGTATCTCAAACAACAAATTTTAACTCTTGTTGTTTTGTGTTCTACAAGCATCAAATGTTAACCCTTTTTCGTTTTATAGCCATACCAAATGTATTCCAAAATGCTCACGCCTATCATGTGAGATTGACTATGGATGTACTCAGCCGTGGCTATGTGTAATGATGTCCATTAGTTTTCTTTTCCTGCAAACAACCGGGTGATCCATGACGGCTTAAAATATCGGAATACACATGCCCTGCTTGCTTGTCTTTATCCATTTGTGTTAGCCGAATATTGTGTTTTCGCTGTCCAGGCGCGTTTGTTGTTACAAAACCCAGTGTGGGTTTAAGCCTGCTAATCTGTCCAGGGATATTTACGTTGAGGATTTTATTGATGGTGGTTTTGGTTTTGTAGGAAAGTAGCTGGAATGGTTGCCAGTAATAATAAGAGTTGATCAAACGTGTTTTACTTGTTTGTGTGTTTTGATGAGATACAGGTATACTGGTATACCTGTTAATGAGGTACAGTTGTATATACTACCTGTTTACCTGTTTGTGTCAGGTACAAACATATACTACAATATTTTGAGGAAATTTCGAAGTGTATAGGTATACCTCAATTTGTGGAGGAAAAAAGTATACAATTATATTGCAATTTGTGGAAGAAATAATACAGGTATACAACAATTTGTGCAAGAAATGGCAATTATATAGGTAAAGCACAATTAGTGGAGCAAGTATCAGGTATATAAACATATTGGTTTGTGGAAGAAATATTAAGTATATAGGTATATTATATTCTGTGGAGTAAATGCCAGGTATATAGAAATATTAGTTTGTGGAAGAAAAAACAAATACACAGATTTTTTATAATTTGTGACGAAAATACGACGTATACAAATGTGTCAAATTGTTGTGGGAAAACCCAAGCACACAGGGTTAATACAACTTTTAAAAGGAATACCAGCTACTCAGGTATAGCACACCTGTTGACGAGATATTCACAGATCTACCTGGCTACCTGCTGACGAAGTGCCAGGTATCCTGATAAAGCGCAGTCTGTTGTAGAAGATCAATGGAGAACTGTTTGTGCATGAATGCTTAATGGAGGCTAACATGTCGTTGAACAACATTTATTCAGGGAATGCTGCTGGTTTTCTCTTTCCACCATATGCAGCCATCCCGCCGTATTATCCCTTTCCAGGTAAGACTTGGTTGTTTTGTTTTTAAATGTATGTTATGAATTTGAAGAGTACTTTGTGTATGGAATATGTGTATGGAATGTGTCTATAAGTGAAATTGAATTTTAATGTACTTCTGTTATGTAGGGCCTATAGATTTGTGCTGGAAAGAGTGGGAGGGAGGGGGGAGATGGAGAGAGATGGGGGGATGGGGGAGGATAG
>JAUTBW010151123.1:0-13213 GCA_032361425.1 Peltospira smaragdina | reverse complement strand
ACACACACACACACACACACACACACACACACACACACACACACACACCAGACACCACACCCCACCCATTACACACAAATTCCCGTAGCAAAACATTTCCAGTGAAGCCATTTCGCAGTGAAGTTAATTTATTTAGACACGACCGACCACGTGTTTACCTGAATACCGATTTTGCTATAGCCGAGTTGTCACAGGCGACGCTTGGGGTGACAGCGTTTGATCCCTTGAGTCTTCACACGTCCACACAAACCTGCCCCTCTTCCTGTTTGTTGGAGGTTTTCTCTTCCCAGTATGTGTTCTAGGGCATCGGCAGACGTCTGATAGTGACGTCATCAAGCCACAAGCAGACGACACTCGATCAAGATCGACCTAGAAATCAGTAGACGAATCTTCTAGAATATTCCTAAATAATTATGAGCTGGACAGAGATTTGTTTTATTTAACAACTCACTCAACACATATTATTTATGATTATTTGGTGTAGGGCATAATTATGGCATAATGAGGAAAGAAACCCGCTGGTATAGCATGGGTTAGGCCTACTCTTTCCGATTAGCAGCAAGGAATAGCGCATATCGCGGCCTTTGTTACGCCAGTTGTGGAGCACTGGTTGGATCGGTAAATTATCCAATGGATCCAGCAGGTGGGATCGATCAAGTATGAGTGGATATGCAGTAGCAGAAACCCTTTCCTTGTGATAATAATATTTATGTTCCATATAATTTTTATTGACCACAAACTAATGGGGTAGGATGTCAAATCTCAGAGTGATCACGTATCAGGCGGGCCATTTGATCATTAGGCTTACGAAATGTCCTCTGCAGATTTAATCATCAAAACCATTTTGTATGTTGTCACCGATACATAGACGCGATCCCAGAACCTACCAGCCTTAAATCACGGTGCTACAGCAGCTGGATAAATCTAGTTAAGAATTAGATTTACCCTAACACTGCTGCTAGCGCATAGGAGATAAGAGTGCAGAGATATAGATTTTTCATTTGGGAGGGGCAGACAATTCATGTATGTGAGATGAATGTGAAAGTTATTGAAGGAACAGAGTTCCGCACTTGATGAACTACATGTATGTTAGAGCGCTGGTCTTCTTGTCAGTGCTTTACATCATCTTCGTTAGTGAGACCAGAGGGATGCTGAATTGAAATAATCATATTACCTAATGCCGATATAGCCGCTACTGAAACTTATTATGTTCGGTTTATATATAAACACACACACACACACACACACACACACACACACACACACACACACACACACACACATACACACAAACACACACACAGAGAGAGAGAAAGAGAGAGAGAGAGAGAGAGAGAGAGAGAGAAACAAAGAAAGTGAGAGAACGAGTAAGAGAGAAACAAAGAGTGAAAGAGTGAGTGAGAGAGAGAGAAAAACAAAGAGAGTGAGAGAAAGAGAGAGAGAAACAAAGAGTGAGTGAGAGCGAGAGAGAGAGAGAGAGAGAGAGAGAGAGAGAGAGAGAGAGAGAGAGAGAGAGTATTACATGAGCGCGAGATTCGTACGACAATTATGAAACGAGTTTGTGAACTGTTTTAAAAACCTTTATTACAGTACGCCTTTACTAAATGTGCTGTTAATATACCACTTATATCTTTCCGATTATTTTATTACATAGGTTTATGGGCAGTAAGATTACTAGTTGTTCCAACCCATGAAAGAGTCAAGTTCCGCTCCTGATGACGGGTTTATTAAGCACACGGTAAAAATCATGTTAAACATACAAACGCACACGTATTTGTATAACTCTAAGTACTTCTCTCACTGTAATGACTGCAAACATAACTCCACGTGACTCTTTGGACACCGACTGCATGTTACAGGTTGAAATGTAAACAAACCCATGTGGCCGCACGCATATTTTGGGTCAAAGGTCAGGTTATTTTTATCGCGAATTTCCCCAGCGAACAGCTGCCGATTGGACGCCAGCGCGCAGGTCAAAGATCACGAGAAACGAAACGAGATTAGTCGCTTGGTGCGCGAAAACGTTTAAATGAGTGAACGGGTTTGGATGCAGAAGTTTTTCCACGCGTAAGAAACGACGTGAAAACGTGTTGGATGTGTAAATATTCTTTGGACATTGTACTAGTGGTACTAATGAGGATATAGGAGTACTTGGTCCTCCGAAAAATGGAGCGAGGTGCTATTCTGTGGGTGCTACTGGTGCTATACGGACAAGGTGAGTGGTTATTTTGTATGACGACGTCACAATCGTGTGTATATATCGTCTGCTAACGCAAAACGCTGCTTTTTTAACCCCTACTCGTAACACACGTGTGTTTGTTGGGGGATAGGGTCTCTAGTTTGTTGCACTGCAGCTTCGTGTTTGTATTACCTCCTCGAATAAAGAGCAACATTTACGCCTGGTTAACTGTTAATAACTTCCAGTGTTGCCTCATCCAGTGGTGTAGGACAGTGCGTTAAAAGAGAAATCATTGACTTCTGCTACTTCTCAAAAGCTTTACGTCTGTTCCACCACACATGTACGATATTGTTGCGCGCTGACGTTTTTACCAGTGAATGAACCCATGTTGCGCTTCAGTGGTAATCGAAAATAGACGATAAAAGGGGCGGACGAGATATAAGAATGAAACACAACTTTATAGAACGCGGATTCTTCAGTTAAATACAAACTTACAAAGTGTAGTAATCGGTTATTAAATGTACTAAAGTACCGGGGCATTAAATACAACGTAATATAAATGTAGAAACATGTAGGCTATTAATCGGTTATTTCAATGGACTACTAGTACTATGTAGTACATAGTAAATTAATGAATCACATTATTATAGATGGGTTATTTGTTTAAATGGTTTTAAAATATGGTTTTACAAACTGGAACACAGTAGTCTGAGTATAATTAATGTAATACAAATGTTAAATGTGTTATAATGCATTACAGTTAGTAAATAAAATGGATTATTAAATATTAAATAATTAGGCATAAATAAATAAATAAATAAATAATAATAATAATAATAATAATAATAATAATAATAATAATAATAATAATAATAATAATAATTCTGTTAATATCCCTCAATTCTAACTCATAATGCATTGTATATTGTATTTCCCAATCTGACCAGTGTTTATGAAAGACGTAACAAATTTATGCATTTATACAACTAGCTTATCCTAAAGGGATAGTCCTTCTAAATATATACCTGTATAAAATTTTGATCAATTAATATTAATTATGGTGGAAATTGCTCAATGCCATATTGCAATTTGTTATAAATAAAAATTTAAGATACTTCTAGGTCTAAACATTTTCTGAATAATTTAATATAAATTGCTAATCAACCATAATTTTGCTAATTGAAATTTGTAATCCCCCCCACTTATTTTTATACTATTTATTTACATCTCACTGATTAACTTTAAAATAACTTTTAAAATAATACTATTAACATGCTGTTAATAGATACATCTTACTGATAAATTAATTGAAATAATTTAAGTTAAAAAATACTATCACAAAGAGATTCTGTTTTTAGAAAATTCAAACTTTTAAAAGGATTTTGTTTATGGCTATCCATGCCGTTATCTCTAATTCCAATTGGGAAAACTGTAGTGTTTTTGTATTCTAGTGCTTTGTGGTGTTACCCTTGCTCTCCAGTAGAAGACTAATCATGACAGAAGATATATCGTTTTTCATTAAAAACCTCCAGCCCAGAAAAACCAAACCCTCACCAAACAAGCAGGGTTTGTGCTGCAAATATCTGAAAAACGTAACCCAAGTCTTAAAGAACAGTTTGTATGTGTGTTGTTTGTAGGAGTTTCGTTTTAGGTTAGTCCACCACAGGTTACAGAATGTGAACTAAGAGCTTAGGCGTAGCAGCATAAATATACAATTTGCCAGTTTAGATTAGATGAAATGAGGCTTTATGGCAGGTATGGGATGATAAGTACAGGAATAATAAATAATAAGTGTACGCGTAGTTAACAGTTGTTGGCCTGTGTGCTAATCTTAATAACTGTAGTCAGTGATTCATATCTAGAGTAGTGGAGTAAGTATATTGGTAAGAGTTTGTAATATTTCAGTCAGAGTAGTTAATAGTTGATGGACTATGTATGCCTTAATAGTTTATATTTGTTGATTTATATCTATTTATAAGCAAAACAGTTTATCATAGTTTGGTTATAGATGTTAAATTTTAACAAATAGTTGTTGATTTATTGGTATCAGTTCATATTTCAGTCACAGAAGTTAATCGTTGATGGACTATTTGTAAATTTATCATAATATTGTGTGGTTGTTGATTTATACAGTAATGGAGTATGTTGTTAGCAGTGTAATATTTCAGTCATTTTAAGTCATAGAAGATAATAGTTGATGGACTATGTAAACCTAAATAGTGTATAGTTGATGATGTATTTACTGTACATATAGCTAAACAAAAAAGTTTACAATAGCTTGGTTATAGTTCTAAGTTAATATTTGTTGACTTATATAGATTAATGGGCTATGTTGGTAAGACTTCATAATATTTTAGTCATAGAAGTAATTTTTTATAGACTGTGTATACCTTAATAGTGTATAAAATTAGCTTTATTTGTAATTGTATCTATATAAATAAGCAAAACAGTTTATAATAAGTGGTTTTATTTTATTATTAAAAAAAAATATAAATATCCTATTCAGTTAAATTCTTTATTGAAATTTTAAGCAGTACATGCTTATCAGTTGTAATAACAATAAGTTTATGTTACAATAGTTTGCTTACAGAAGTTAATAGTGCATGGATTATTTGTAAATGGTAATTGCTGTTTTAAATAGATTAAAGAGGTATGTCAGTATTATCTTGTAATAGTTAAGATATATGAAGAAATTAATAGCTTGTAATCTTAATCATGCTTATTACTTTCTTTAAACCAGTTCATGGGGTATGTCAATAGATGTGTAAATCTCAGTTTTCTTTATATACAAGTTCAATATGTCAATAACAGTTTGTAATAGCTCAGTTATTGAAGTTAAGTTGTCACATAAGGATAGGTTAAGAATCATAAATACTGAGAAAGAAGAAACCCAATGGCCCCACTTAGCCTAGTGGTAGATCGACTGTGCATGGTGCGGTGGGTCATCAGCTTCATTACATTTGGGGCTATTTCTGTTTACAGCTAGTGCTTTGTAACTGGTGTGACAAACGTTGTGGTATGTGTTATCCTGTGTGTAGCATGATACACACAAAAGTTGTTTTGCTGCTAATTGAAAGAGTAGCCTGTATGGCAGCATGTTTCCTTTTTCACTGTCAAAAATGGTCCTTAATCATAATAAATTATGTTTCATGCCATATAACCATAGATAAAATGTGTGTGTCGAACACAAGATATTTTAAAAACAAACAAATCACATGCACACGCACATACACACACACACACACACACACAGAGAGACAGAGAGAGAGAGAGAGAGAAAGACAGATACAAATAAACTCACCCACCCACCTAAAACAGTGTCTGATTAAACTAAATATTAAACAAACAACAATTTGTTTTGAATTTTATTATTACTGGGTAATACACAACAATGCACATATAATGTGTATATTAGTATATTCCATTATTCCAAATGCACTGTAAGTGTATAGCTAAAGTACACATACAAGGATATGTAACTGGGATATAATTATGATGATTAATGGGCTGTAAAACATTTTTTATGCTTTAATGCCCCAGGTACTGCAGAAAACAAAATAATAAAATCTGCGTAATGAAGAAGATAAATTCTTTGTCTACCCTGCAGCCATACTCTGATGGAAATTGTATACATTGCCTATGCATTGTAGTCTAACGGTATGTTAATTATTTAAAACAGTAAAACAAGACAATAATAAATTGCCTGCTTTTCATATGCTTTATGCAATTTTGGCATTAATCTTATTCATAATAATTTCAAATTAAAATATTTATTTACTGTATAACATTAAATAGTTGATGTTATGTTTTATGCTGTGATATTGATGAACATTCATTCAATCATCAATTCAATCATTCATCCATCCATTCAGTCATTTGTTTATCAAGCCATTTTCTTAGACATAGTTAGACATAACATGACTGGATCGTCTTTTCTGAATGTTAAAAAATATTTTCAACATAGTAATTTAAATGGAATTTTTTTAATATTGTAAAAATACAGTGTATAGAGCTGTGTAAAATAGAACATCACAGTCAAAATTTACACTATAACTTGAAAGTTTACAACATTTCCCAGTGTTGTTTCACATTGGCACATTCTTGCTTATTCTTACCACATAGTAGTTTCGAGACCAGATGCCTATCAGCATGGTGGGATAAACTTGGAGAATATTTATCTCAACATTCGATCAACTGGTGCCCTTTAATCAGCAGGAAAGCCGAAACTGTAGCTGTTTTATCTCCCCACTCTTAAACACTAGTTCTTCTCGGTTACAGGTGCATCAATGCAACCTGGCTTCTTTATCAGCTAGATGAAGGTGTTACATCATTGTTACCTGCATGGTTTGATCTTTGTCAGAAGACAGGAAAATATTGAAAGAGTATTTGTGAAACATTTCTTGTCAGTTTTCAACAACATGTCATTGTGCAATGTCAGGAGAAAAACGTTTTTAAAGAAGAAGAAACAAATTGTTACTTTTTTCTGATAAAATCTTTTAAAAATACATTAAATAATAATTATTGTTGAATTTAGTTCCTGTAAAGATTGTGAATCTACTTAAACTTTTACATTCCAGTATTATTTATGTGTTAGGTACATAGATACAAATGTAATGATCCCATACAGATGAAGATACAGATAAGTGTTACAAACAGACATCTAAACATATAGATTTGCTAAAATTAATAATTTAATCAACATATTACGGATTATGGGTCATTTAGTTCTAAAATAGCATTTATCTTATAATATATACTACTAGCTAAAATATCATAAATAATGCTACAAGGGCAATTTGGAAAGGAAAACCTTTATAATGTAATTATAAATTTAATTATATATCTTAAATATTTTATCTTAGTTTATGTCTGTCTTGTCTGCCTCTCTGTTTTTTATCTCTCCATCTCTCTCTCTCTCTCTCTCTCTCTCTCTCTCTCTGTATTTTGTATGTGTGTGTGTTTTGTGTATATGTGTGTTTGTATTCTTGTTTAGAAATATGGAACCTAATTACTATACATGCACTACAAACACTACTTGATTACAGTTTTAAATGCAAAAGATGCTTGGCTTGGTTTTATCTCTGTTGTTGGTTGTTTTAGAAAATGTTTATAGAACTACAGTAAACAAAGCTAATTTGTTTAACACAGATAATGAGAAAAATAAAGATACACATTTGTTGTTGATTTTTTGCTTTTATTTTGGTTCTGTATGACTTTATGTGTGGAAGAAATCTAGTATTATTTTCAAGACAGTTGTTGGTAATTAGATAATTATTCTGTACCAGTTGAAAACTCATTAAGAAGGTAAACTAATGGGAAACAACACAGCAACAAAGCAACAAAATATCTAGTTTTACTGTACTAGTTATTTTAGAACAGTCCTAAACTTAAGCAACAAAATGAGCAAATACTGTACATATACTTTTAGAACATTTAAAAAATAACAACACTCTGCTGTGTTATATATGTGTGTAGTTTACATGTGCAATACAGGACATATTTCATAGTGTACTAACGTCTAATTAAAGCAAACCTGGCAGCATTTTTGAGCTTCTTGAGGAAACTTTGAGCAGTATGGTGTCAACACCATGCTAAGTAACATCACTGGTTGTGTTCTCAGTGAAAAATTCCAGCTGCTTTCAATTTTTCTGGGCTAATTTATTCCTCCCAGTGTTACAAACTGTAAATCTACAACACATACAGACACAAACGCATTTCATAACTTTTTCACAGATTTGGTTTTATAGTTGTGGTTTTATACACATTGTTGAAGCTCAAAATAACCCCTATGTTAGATGTATTAGGTATTGCTAATTGTGATAAAATAATGATTCTTGAATAGGCATGGCCAGTGAATTTTTATATCTATTGACTTCATAGCGAGTAATATTTGGAAACATTCTAGAGGCCCTGTAAATACGGCAGTAAAATATCTTTATTATTATTATTATTATTTTTTTTTTTAAAGGACAGATTAGGATTAAGGATATGTTTAGTGCAAGGGTTATGGTTAGGGTTAGTCAATTTTAAGGTTATATTTAGGGTAAAAGTAAGGGTTAGGTTTAAAATTAAAATTACATTTATAAATTGTATTCAACAACATGTTTTAAGTGCAGGGTCTTGTACTTACTCATCTGACACTGATATAACTATTAATAAAATGTGTTGAGTGTGTCATTTAATAATTCTTTCTATAAATTATACCTATCCATTGTGTAAGAACCAGCACCGAGATACGAACCCAGTACCCACCAGCCTTGAGACTAACATCTTAGACCACTGCACCATCATTGCTGATATCATTCCTTTCCTTTCACCTCTTGTATAACCCCTAAAGGTACGAGTACCATATAATATAAAATTTATAGCCCATTAAACTGAGTTATTTCTATGAGTGCAACTAAACGTTGTTTGACAAACACATATCTGAGACATTTTTACATGGACAAAGAAAACCAAGAGAGGTTTTACACCGCTATTGTGCAAACACTACTCCACCTGTCCATGGGCCTGTCAGTGGTTCTTATCATAGCTGTGTAATCCACGTAAAGGACTCTTGATTTAGACGGATTATGTCCACCTTGTAGTGGATTTATGGATCGGTGGTGGATACAGAAGTTTCAATAGTCTAGTAATGGCAATGAATATTTAGTTTTCAAAATTTTGATTAGTGAAATTGTGATGTTTGTTAAAGTTTATTAGAAATTAGCTGATGATTGTTATTTTATTGTACTGGGGTGTCATTTTATATCATCCATTTATTTTAATTATATTTCTTCTACTTGTTTGAAAGACTAGTAAGACTAGAAATATAAAAAAATGAAGTTGAAAGAAATAAACCAAGTACAAAAAGAATTGCAGACAAATATATTTGGCACTAATTATACCATTTGGCAGCTGCAGTGAAATAAAATTTGTGTAAAGCTAACAAACTGGTGGCTGGAGGTATTTCGAGAAATTTAGGGCAGTATAATGTGGAAGTTGATATCGTTTGTGTCTTGTTTTTATGAGAAAGTGTCTGAGAGAAAATTACTAAGTTGGGATTTACAAAGATTATTATGGTCGAAGATTATTTAGGGTATGGGTTTAATGCTATAACACGTTTGGATAATGCAAGTGGGAAATACAAGGAAGGAAGGAAATGTTTATTTAACGACGCACTCAACACATTGGTGTACGGTTATATGGCGTCAGTCATATGGTTAAGGACCATGCAGATAGTTAGAAAGGAAGCCCGCTGCCGCCACTTCATGGGCTACTCTTTCCGATTAGCAGCAAGGGATCTTATGTGCACTATCCCATAGACAGGATAGCACATACCACGGTCTTTGATATACCAGTCGTGGGGCACTGGCTGAACGGAACATGGAAGTAGTAGCTTCGATGACTGTGGGTATGGATATCAAAAGGCTTCATGCAAAAACAAAACACACCTAAAGCAGAGCTACAAAACAGAGCATTGCAAAAGGACAAAGGATTCCTTTCTTCACAACATAATTACGAAGACTTTGCTACGTAGTAAATATAAATTAAGACTTGTTTTAATGCCTTTTACACAGGTCCGATTTGTATATTAAAATCAACACTGGCAGAATGGAACTATTTTCATATCATGATTCCTGGTTTTATTGAGCAAAGAAACAATGTTGATGAAAAAAGGTGCACACCAGGTAAATACAATATTTCATTGTTCAATCTGAAATAACCAGAGGCACAAGGTACGTTAACTTAACCAATATTATTGTTGTTCATTTTGATCTAAAAGACGAACGAAACATGTCTGATGTAGCAGTGTATAATCTAGACTAATTTTCTAGGGTCCTTTTACAGTGAATTGGGGGGAAATATGCCTTACTAATGGAAATGTGGATTTACCAAAATACAACACATATAAGTTTTTGGTTAATACTAAATGTGTAAAAAAAAACCTGTAACAGCAACAAAATGGCACTGTTCAGCAAATATATTGTAATTTTTATCACAAATTAAGTTATTACCAGGTTATAAGGATCTTAAATGGGAAATTATTCAGTGATAATTGGGAATGATTCTGTATCAGATTGGGAATACACTTTAGGGGAATGGAGCCTGTTACAGGCCCTAAAATACATGGTAGATTATACCCTGACATGTGTATAAAAAATGGGGATAGGGTAGAGTAGGGAAACTGATTTACGTGTCCATATACTAAACAGTTTCGGACACGCCTGTTGTGGCCACACATCTCAGGAGCCCGAGTTGTCTGTCCATGACAGGTGGTTATTAGTTAGTAACACTCGTGTTAGAGGGTTAGTGAAAGAAGAGATGGTGTAGTGGCCTTACACCTACCTACCCACTGAGTCTACAGAAACTCGCTCTGGGCGAGAGCCCAGCACCTACCAGCCTTATCTTTCAGACCGACGGCTTAGACCACTACGCCATCAAGGCCGGTTATGGATAAGCAACTGTTGGAGTTCTTTAAAAACCCTCCTGTCTCGGACTCAATCAGTGGCTATGTCAGTGGTTGAGCCCGCGAACAGCGGTGTCCGAAACTTTGAAAGGATATGGACACGTAAATAGGTTTACCTCTACCTCTTTATAAATCCAGGTCATCATAATAATCAAATTAATTGAAACCCGACCCTAATTCTGTGGTATAATAGGGTGTATTAAAGTGGAATATAAAGTCACCACACATACACATCAACCCTATCTTATTACAATCAAGTGGTGAATGGATCAAATATAATTAGCAAAACTGAAATGTATCAACATGTACGACAGACAAATAAAATGTATCTTACTTTAGACCCACTGTAGTTATAAGAACCTTATAGGTCATAAAAAAGATAATATTAATATTTGCATTAAAGATAAAACCTACTTTATATAAAAATTTAAAATGAAAGTATGTAAATGTTTTTGATTTTGCATATAATTTGTTTGAAGTAATGGCTAGATATAACTGCACATCATATTTTAATAACGTGTGTTAATTTTCATTTACTTCTTTAAAACTGTATAAAACCATAAGCATATCACGTTTAAATTCGAAGTTACCAAGACACCACGCTAACAAATTCAAATCAGTCACCCACAGTATGGCTTAAGACGTCTTATAGTTTTGCAATAGCTTGTCTCAAGTCAGACGTCATGGGACATCGTGGTCTTTACAACCGAGACTCGTCTCTATGACCAAAACTAGCCTCTACAACTGAAACTCGTCTCTACGACCAAAACTAGCCTCTACAACTGAAACTCGTCTCTACGACCAAAACTAGCCTCTACAACTGAGACTCGTCTCTACGACCAAAACTAGCCTCTACAACTGAAACTCGTCTCTACAACACAGACTCGGTTCCCACAACATCTGTTTCTGGAACTCTAATCGAGGTAGACAAGAGAATGCGCCCTTCACGGGTTCGCTCCACGGACCAAGGTGAACGGCCACTAAAGGTGGTTATTCAAACAGATCCACAAAAGAATGCTTCTGAGCCGACTACAATAGTTTAATTAAATATTTGTGAATCGGGGATCAGCTTTGTTGTGAGTAAAAAGAACAGATACACGCCGAGTTCCGCGACGAGTAAAACTCAATTACATGGCTCGATTTGTGTCCACTCCAAGTCTTGTCCCCTCCCACCGTCGATGTACAACGTCAACACGGCACGTGGTGCACGTGTAATTGTTACCTCTCGGAGAGAAACGCGCTCCACAATAACATAATCTTCTGTCCGGGGGCTCCACCCCGAATCAACATCCAACGAAAACGGTTAGGTTCAAGGAAAAGACGAAACAATTATTGAATGACTGAAGGCAAAATATGTACCGCTATACACAGTTTTTGTGATCTTTATAAACAACGTTAAGAGTGTTTTGATACTCAAGGACGTGAATCAGTGTCTGTCGCACCATTTGGCATGAAGTGTTTTGGCCATGTCAGAAAATGTTTACGTTTTACAACAAAGAACTATAAGCAAAGAACTTTTCTAGAGCTATTATTTACTCTGTTAAAAACAGTTTTTATCCACTTGAGATGCATGTTAACATTATTTTGTTATTTTCTGTCAGTTTGCATAATAATACTATCTTATCTCTTCTTTGTATTATTTATTGTACACTCATCAGTTATATCGGCGTCGCAAATGTTTGAAAGAAAGAGGGAGTTTGAAGAGAACAGAACTCAGACCGACCACACGTCAAGCGACCACATCTTGAGATCCAGCTGCGTTCATCAAGTAATATTGATATCATGTTTCAGTTCCATTATCGTCCATTTGCTTTATGCCGAATATCTCACTATTCGATCTACTATACGTCAACACTGTATATAATGTTTATTACACAACTATTTAATGGACAAATAAAAAACGAACGTCTGTGTATAGTATATATTATTATACAGTATTTATCTGAATCTGAAATTATCGCATATAATCAATGTTGTATGTAACTCCGTATGGTCAATGGGAAAATAAAATTTTCTTCATAATCCGTATATTATAAATAATGTCCCGACATTCTAAGTACCGATTGTGTGAGAGTTTTCTATGGTCTAGTTTTGCGTGTAATATGGTCAGATGCAGTGGTGTAAGTTAGTCCTGTGTCACCTCTCTCGGAAATCCAGTGTCAACAAAAATCTCGCCCGCTGGATGGCTTGCATTGTCTTGGCGCAGATCAAGGGATCATAAAACAAAGAGGGCAAATACAGGCCGACCTATCCCGCCAACTCATCTTTTCATCAGACCTTTTGTCAGTAGGACTAGGGTTCATCCAAACTGAACAGTTTCAGTGCAAGGGCCATTCTAGAAACAAATAGGGTTAATGGCGAAGTGGAATAGTTATTTGGCATTTTCTCTGGGTTTTTTTTAAATATTTTAATTGTGAGTGAAATTTCAAGCAAGACTTCTTAGCATTCCCAATAAGAATCGTTCACAGAATAAAATGTCGTACTCAGAAAACACTCTTTGTTATCTTTTTTTTCTTTATTATTATTATTATTATTATTATTATTATTATTATTATTATTATTATTATTATTATTATTATTATTAT
>JAUTBW010151012.1:0-13220 GCA_032361425.1 Peltospira smaragdina | reverse complement strand
GATCGATAGCTATTAGGCAGCAGCGAGTCACTGAGCTCAGATGGGCTGTGCTGTGTGCAGTGAAGCCACTAAGAGGGGTGACCTTTTGGGAAGTCAGGCTAGATGGGCCGTGCTGTATGCAGGGCTGCAACTAGGGGGGTGATCTCAGGCTCGTGGCAGCAACCTGGAGAGGTCGGGCACCAGTCCCCAAGCCCGGTGTTGGGGTACTGGACGCGGTGCATGAGACGGCGGGACAGGTGGTACGGCTGTGTGCGCTCCAGATGAGACAGAACCATCAACACCTGTCTGAAATTAGAGATAAATAATCTTTTAATTATTTAACAACACACCGAGATTTCATTGTTATAATGACACAAAGATGTAAGATTTGAAATATGTTTTGATTAATTTAATTAAAACAGTAAAAAAAAATTCTGTTACATTAATTGTGACATTACAATGCAGATGCGGAGAAGCTTTTTTCCAGTTAATAGACTGGACAACAAGTACTCCAGGATACAAATTTCAGATATCACTCACAATTCTGAATCAAGCTAGTGTTTCAATGTTTCTAAACAAAATGTTCTTTGCTATGAATAATAAAATGACCATACTTTTCTATTGAGAGGCTTTTCACCAATTAAATGTTCCTTGCTATATATTAAGAAGTGACCACTCTTTCACAAAGTGTATCAATCAATCTCCGTCAGTGATTTTTTGAACTATGTTTTCTGATGCCAATATAGCCATTAATAAAAATGTATTGAGTGCAGCAGTAAATAAAAACTATTATTAATACTATTATTATTACTATAATTATTATACTATACACAAAATGTTGCTTGCTGTGTATTACACTGTATTTCCCAGTGCTGTACCTGTGCAGTGGGGGAATGACGTCTTTGGTGCAGAGTGAGCCACGCGTACACACAACGTTGGCGCTGCCGGTGCAGTCACACCACATGTGCACGCTGTTGCCTGGCAACCGGTTCTCCACCGCAAAGATGCCCCCAGCCCAGCCATTGAGGAGTGTGTACACTGTGACACCACTTCTCACCTAACAAAACAAAATCACATCACTGTCAGTATTACATCACTATCAGTATTACATCACTGTCAGTATTACATCACTATCAGTATTACATCACTGTCAGTATTACATCACTGTCAGTATTACATCACTATCAGTATTACATCACTGTCAGTATTACATCACTGTCAGTTTTACATCACTGTTAGTGTTACATCACTGTTAGTGTTACATCACTATCAGTATTAGATCACAGTCAGTATTAGATCACTGTTAGTATTACATCACTGTCAGTGTTACATCACTATCAGTATTAGATCACGGTCAGTATTAGATCACTGTTAGTATTAGATCACTGTTAGTATTACATCACTGTTAGTTTTAGATCACTGTTGGTATCGCATCACTGTTAGTATTACATCACTATCAGTATTAGATCACTGTCAGTATTAGATCACTGTTAGTATTACATCACTGTCAGTATTAGATCACTGTCAGTATTAGATCACTGTTAGTATTACATCACTGTCAGTATTATATCACTGTCAGTATTACATCACTGTCAGTATTACATCACTGTCAGTATTACATCACTGTCAGTATTACATCACTATCAGTATTACATCACTGTCAGTTTTACCTCACTGTTTGTATTACATCACTGTTTGTATTACATCACTGTCAGTATTAGATCACTATCAGTGTTACGTTACTGTCAGTAATAATCACATTTAGTATTAAATCACTATTCAAGAATCAATCTTATAGCTCTTGTATCCTTGTCTGTAATATTTTATTTATTTATTTATTTATTTCCATATATTCTAATATTAAGCACCGTATTTAGGTATATTCAACTATGGGTAATATAAAATGATTTTTATTCTGATTACCGTGTTACTGCTAATACAAATGAATGACACAACATTACTGCTAATACAAGTATGTGTCAGAGGGTCACCTCTGTGTGTTTCTAAATTTAAATGTTTTATCTATCACAGCGTGGCTGGTATTACAAATGTGTCAGACAGTCACCTCCTCTCTGGATCCCTTGGTCATGGCGAGCTGTAGCACTGCATCAGCGAGGACGTTTTCGTACTGCCGGTTGCGGAAGGTGCTGATTTCATCGATCATCAGCCGCTTGGAGCAGTGCACCGTCAGCACGTAGTGGTGCAGGCCGGACACATTTCCTGGCACTGAAACACAATCATGCCCAGTTAGTCATGCAACTGGGAGAAAATAACTAGCTGGAGAGAGGGGTAGTTTCGAAGCTCTCAAAACACTATGATTATTAAGTGATGACATCTTATATTAAGAAAGATTTACATAATAGTAGCCCTAACAGCATTTCGAAAATACACTGCTGGATTTTCAATGCATGGTAAAAGCAGATACTAACCTGTTGCCACACTAAGGATTTTTCTAATTAAAACATTTCTGATACAGAAATAACTGTTAATAACTTTCAAAAAATATGTTGAGTGCATCGTTAAAACTTTAAAATCTGAGTGCATTATTTTTTTTATTTTTTTTTAAGCTGTCACTTGCCTGTGCTCCAGTGGTTGAAGGCAAGACAGAGGACGAGGTACTCGCCGACCTCCAGCATGACGTTGCAGCCGGTGAAGCAGCGGAGCTGGCGCTGACTGTGCGCCATCAGCTTGCCCACCACGCAGCTTGGGTTGCTTGAACTGCGCAGCACCACGATACACAGGTCCAGCGTTGACTTGGTTTCCTTGTGAGGGCCTCTGTAACATAAATACAAATACTGACATGGTGTCCTTGTAACATAATACAGATATTGACTTGGTCCATAACATATTAGAAATACATACTTGGTGTCATTGTGAGGGCCTCTGTAACATAAATACAAATATTGACTTGGTGTCCTTATGTGGGCCTCTGTAACATAAATATAAATACCTGGACCCCTCCTGAAACATCCCCTGCCTGTTAACCAAAATATCACCCAATAAGTCCCCCCCTGAAACATCACCCAATAGGTTCTCCCCTGAAACATTATCCACCAGGTTACTTCCTGAAACATCTGTTACCTGAAACACAACCCACCTGGTTACTTCCTGAAACATCACCCACTTAGTGCTTTCTTGAACCACAACACATCACACCCGTCTGATACACTCCTTAAACACCACCCACATATTACCTCCCATATAAACCATCCCCTACCTGGTCCCCTCTTGAAAAACCACCCACCTCTTACCCTCCTGAAATATCACAGCACCCACCTGGTTCCCTCCTGAAACAAGCCGAGCTCCACCTCTGTGGTTTCGAAGACTGTCAGTTTGATGATCTTCATGGGCTGGATGGCGTTTGACGGGAAGTTGCCCTGGAACCGACTCTCACGCCAGTCCGGCTGAACCTTGCATACATCAACACTGTCAAAGTGTCTGCAACAACAACAAAATAATGATGCTTTCAACACATTTTTATTAATGGCTATATCGGCGTCAGATACATTTTAATTAGAAAACTCCACAGTGGCTACCTGACAGAGACTGATCTCAAATCGACCATGTGTCAGGTGGGCACTATCACCAATAGGCTATAACAACAAAATATGTCAAATAATCACTCACAACTAAGATGGCATTAATTTGGAAACAATGTTTCTTTTTAACATGGCAAACAAAGTCCTATTGGAATCACGGCTTCTAGAATACAATGACCCAATAGTCATAGTCAGTGATTTTTAGATTTGGACCATTGAATACTTTACAACTGGTTTGGGTTTTTCTTAAATTGTTATTGTCACCTAATTTAGGGGTAAAACATTCCAGACAACAGTTACCTCTAATTAAGACTAAACATTTTGATTTAATTTTTCATGAAGGTTATCATGTATTTAATTCTGCCCATTCCATTTCACACCTCAAACTAACATGCTTGGTTAACAATTTTATTTGCCAGTGTTACCATATATAGTCTAAAGTAATAAAATATAACCAGAACATTATCTTTGAAACATATTGGGATATACAAGAATAAAAATAAAATTCCATTCCATTTCCCACCATTTTTTTCCATTCCAGTGAATTGTTAAGCACTTCACAAAAAAGAAATAAACATAAATATGAAACTTACTTCATCAAGTCTTCAAAGGACATCCAGAAGACACCCTGTGTTCCACAGTGTATCATCAACGTATTGCGTACACTTTCACTAACACTGTTCCACTTTGCAGAATCGTCAGACCAATCACCGTTCCAGGAAAACCGACCCCACGGATTCCGCAATCTTACTAACCTGAAAGTATTACAGTAATTTCTTTTTATACGCATAATGCCACACCATGTTGACCTACTTAATGGCCAAACAAAGTATTAATTGTCCTTTAATTTGCCTTTTATAACCATTTACATAATCACCAAATGTGGCACATTAGCTATATATTTAGAAATTTTCTGAATTGATGCGAATTTAAAGAAAACTAAAACTATGGCTGTTTAGATTCCTGAGGTCTGACTTATTATTTTTGATTCCAAATAAATACGAATGGTTCCAATGTAATGTTTTCTCCTTTTACTTCAAAAGAGTTCCAACATTCAAAAATTAAAACAGCCCTGAAGGTCAATAGGGAATTCCCTTCACTGTGACTTTATTCAAATGTTTTCGGAGATACAAAAATGAGTTTTGTAATCTAAAATAATTATACTTTTCATTTATAATAAATATTTAGTGAAATAAAGACCTAATTCCGTGGCATTTTGCTTTTAAGGATTTTTTTATTTTATTAAACCAACAGTTTCAAATTCTATTTTGAGTAAAAAAAATTAATTTCAGAACAAATTCAACACCTTTTAGTTACAAGTGTAAGACACTAAACTCAGGACTTCTAGAATACAGTGTCCCTAGCCTGTGATATTTAGGCATGGGCCAGTAAGTCTTCAAAGTAATAATAAACATATTATCTTGATAAAAAATAATAAAAAAAACTGTCAAAATATTGCTTAACAAATATAATGAAATAAACTAAAAGGTCCAACATATTAATCTGTAATTGAACTTTAAAGAAGTCTACGAAGAACAGAGTGTAAAAATATTCTTACCTATTGCCTTCCACATCTGCCACACTAAGAATGGAATATGCATGTTTAGGTCTCAGACCAACAGAATGGTAGTACTCCTCATCAATCTTCATGTGTCCCCCGCCACAAGAAGCACCCATCAGAAAGCTAAATGAATATAATGTTTTAGTATGCATTTACCATAAACACTTAAAATTACATTGTCGATTTTACCATATTTTAACACTGGTTACTAATACAACATACAAGCATTGAATTACACTTGTTAGCCTTCGCCATCAAGGGATATTGTCAAATGCTAAATTTAAATTTCGCCATTTTAATTGAGCAAGGCGGGTCTCTCTATGAAAGAACATGATGTAACACTGAGTGTGACCTAGACAACGATAGTAGCATAATGAGACTGGTGTGGAGTGTACCACTTAGACATAACAAACATGACTGGATTATCTATTCTAAATGATTAAATAATAAAAATATTCTTGACATAGTAACTTTAAATACAAAAAACTATATCAGTTTTACCAGTAATATATGAGTATGAGTCAGTGCCACCATAGCGTCTGGTCTGCCTCCTGTATTCTACTCTTCTGATTACGTGTTACGTTTGACACATGCAGATGACATATGATGTCATAAGAATAGTAGAAGTTATTGCTATATTTAACATACTATACAGACAATGCTAAACACTATACACTATAATCAATAAGGATATGTTACATTCTGAAATCTAGCTCAATAATGATACGTTACATTTAGGAATATGAATCAATAAAGATCTAAGTAAATAATATGTTACATTCGGAAATTGAAGACAATAATGATAGCAATATTTTACATTTGTTAACAGGAAAAAAAAAATTAAGTAAATAATGATGTTACATTCAGAAATTGAAGTCAATAATGATCTGTTCTGAAACATCAGATCTCCGAACCAGTACAAAAATAAGGCAAAATTTGTATTCTCTTTGATCAATTTCAGAGCCATCTGATAAAATGCCTACATTTTAGTGACTTTAACTTACCCATGGTCTTTAGAACTCAACAGTTTGGTCCATATCATATCTGGTTCAATTTCCACCTTTCTTGCTTCATTAACTGAAAAAAAAGATTTTACAATTACCATCGATGACCCATATTTTGGCACGGTAAAGTAAAAACAACCAATGCATAACATAAGGGGGGAAAAAACATTGCATATTATTTACTCAGCATAAAAATATAATAAAAAGAAATGTTTTGACATGAAAAAGTAATAATTCTGAAGGTCAAATAAATTCAGTACACCAAGCTGAAGTTTCAGTCCGACGAACAGCAATAAAACATTATATGCTTGTAATTTCGGCATAGCACATGGTTTGGAAAAATACCCTTATGCGCATGCTCATTAGCATTTATTTTTAGCTTTGAAGTATATTACATGAAAATATATTATGTGTCTGACATGCACAATGTTTTTTGAAAATTTAAAAAAAAAAATTCAAGTCGAACATTCGCACAAACTCAGAGTAGTCCATTTACATCTTTTGTTCCACTTTTTGTCATTAATACTAAGTATATGGACAGACAGGCACCATGTTAAATACATTAGTTAATTTAAAAAACTAGGTATTTTATTTATTCTGAAAAAAAAGAGAGCATTATACACTTAAATTTATATATGATCAGTCTGAATGAATACATTATATAATGTTGTGATCGACAGTATGTACACACTTAAAAACTGTATTTGCTTAATTTTACAAAACAATGTCTAAAGATAGATGGTCAGTTAAGGTAAGCATAAATTTTGTTCTGTTGTATAGTGTGCGCGAAGTCATGTGGTAAGCACCGGATGTTAAATCGTCATTCTCCTTAGTTTTACAATACCTGCTTACCCAATTGGATCCAATCAATTTATTGGATAAATAAAATTAGTAAAATTCAGGCATTTAGGGGTATGTAAAGTTTTCAGTCAATATACTTAGTTGTTTTAAATTTTATTTCAATGAAAAATTATCTGAATTTTGAAGATACATAATACAAATTAATTCAAGCAGACACATGAAAAGACGCGAAGAACAAAACTTAATTTTTTTTCAATCATAACGCTTTTACAAGCATCAACAATACTTTTATATACACCATCCCACAGATAGGAGAACACAAAACATAGCCTTTGTTACTCCAGCTGTGGACCACTGGCTGAAACAAGAAATAGCCCTGTGGGTCAGAACACTTCTCACCTTGCAGCGCGACACTCTCACATGGAGCCCCAGTCAGCGTGGCCAGCCCCTCAATACACTTGCCAGCCACCAGCGCCTCGTAACAGCCGTGGAGCTTGGCCATGGCCTTTTCTATAAGAGGAACCCACAGCTGTCTTCTCTTGGCCTGAAATAAATCAGACAACCAGTGTTGAAAATCTGCATGAATCCTCAAATCCGATTTGAGTCAGATTCGTACATGAGTTAACTGTCTGAATTCATGTTGATACGCTTGAGAATTTTTTTTTTTTTTATGTAAAACATAAAATTCACTTTTAAAATTGAAAAAAATTTGTTTATAAAATATTACCAAATAAACTAATTGAATGTTCTCAAGAGTAGCTACCATTACCAACCACTAGTGAAAATTATAATAGTATACATTTGAATTCAAAGAAATGAATTCAGTAAATTCATGCAGACAGCTTACATGTGGAAAAATAGCCGAATGTTTACCACCGACATTAGAGAAGTTGTAACACAAATCACAATACGTTACTGAAGAAACAGTATTTTTTTTGCATATCATGTTCATGCATAACATTAATCAGAGTTCAAAGATCCCTACCCCCCAAAAAAATGAAAGAACCCAGACACCCCTAAATCCAAACATAAAATATATTTTTAAAATTTAATTAATAAATATTCAATAAAAACTTTACATACAGACTATCAAATTAGTGTAAAAATGATAACAACTGTACTAACCTGTGAAAACACCAGCACTCCCTGCTCTGTACATGGAAAATGGTCGTCGATGAGAACCACTTTCCACTTGCCGTCGTGACACAAACGGACCTGATAGGCACCCTCGGGACACACTTCCTTAGTGAGAATAATCCTCTCCACCAGGCTCGGTCTCTCGGCCAACACAGCCAGAGAGCTGAGGAACCTGAAGCAAAAGTTAATCATACTTTACAAAGGAAGAATTTTTTTTTTTTTAAAAGCTACTATGTCGAGAATATTTTTATTATTTAAACATTTAGAAAAGACTATCTAGTCATGTTATGTATAACTGGCATGCTCCACTCCAGTCCATTATGCTACAATTGCTATCTAGGTCACCCACAAATGCTCAATGTTAGTACATGTTCTTTCACGAAGAGACCCGCCTTGCTTAAACAAAATGCCAAAATTTGTACTTAGCGTTTGACGATATACCTTGATAGCGAAGGCTAACAAGTGTAATTCAGTTATTGTAGTACTTTTATGTTGTATTAGTAAAACCAGTGTTAAAATATGGTAAAATCAACAATGTAATTTCAACAGGATCATAACAATAGAAATTGTCCACTACATGTTACAAAAAGTATTCACACCAGTAGTTATCTCATGTGAAAACATACAAATGCGGAAGTTTTTTCAGCAAACAAGTAAAATGACATTTTGCAATGTAATGTAAGTCTATGACAGTAGTGTTTATGTCATCACAGACAATGTTAAGATGTATGTTTATGTTATAAACATAAAGTTATACACTTCTGTTAATATTATACAATAAGGCCTAAGGAATGATGGGACTATATTTTATAAATTTAAATTCCATGTTAAAATAAACTGATGGGATCCAATGAATAATGCTATCTGAAGTCTGAACTTTTTTCTTCTGTTTCCAACACTCTTCCTTCATAGAAAACAGTAAAGGACTTATTTTAAATAAAGTGTACAATAATTATTAGCATAGCATCACACCACAATTTCAAATACTGCTGCATAATTCTAAATCATTTAATCCTAATCACGAATCAAATTTTAATTACCCCACAAACTTCTAAAACAGAATGATCCGGAATATACTCTATGCATTTTAATTTGCGAAGCTGTGATTTCTGATAAAGACCAATAAATGAAATCTCTTTAGATAGGCGTACCAGCAGTTTCCTAGAGATCCTTGTGAGATATCTTCTGGCGTGGGTTTCCTGTACACCACCCAAGGCTGGTGATAATCATCGTAGCTTGGGTTTACAGGTTGTATTTGGTTTGCTCGTAACCAACGGATTGGAGAAGTGTAAAATGGTTTTGATGGATCGCTAAATAGAGATTTTGGTAATGGTGGAAATGAATCATCTATGAAGACCTCTTTGTTCTGAAAAAAATAGGCGAGAACTCATATATATATTAATTAATAAGTTTGAATCAGTATAACATATTCATTATACTCATAGGCCCTATGATCAAAGTAATAAAATTATTTTTATTTGGTATAGCTTAATGAAGTTTATAATAGTATTAATACAATGTTGTCATAAAAACTGAGGTTTGAAATTTGAAATTAACCAAAAAAGTAACAAGTCAAAAACAAAACCATGATATTAACTGAAAACTGGTTTTATATCGTATCATTTTTATTTAATGTGAGCCTATTAATGATGCAAAATCATCACACAAACAATTACTGATTTATTTTAGTCACTCTATCTAAAAATTCACTAATGAATAATATAACTACTGATAGAGTGAGTCCTAAATATTTAACAGTTCACCTGTTAGAAGGAGAGCCTAGCTACTTATTGTTGTCATTTGTAAGGTGTTAACCAGCTACCTGTTTACAGGTGTAAGTACTAGTGTCTCGGTGTTAAAGATTTCACCTGTTTGCAGAAGGCTGTGATGGACTGCCACTGCTCCCGCGCCTCTCTCTCCTCCAGCCGTCGCATGTCTTCCATCAGACAGCTCTCCTGGCGCTGCAGGGTGCCAGGCAGCGCGGCTACTGGTGGCTTTGGTCGAGGTGGTTTTGACCTGGCTGTGTTGCACATATTACACTGCTTGACACCACCATCATTGTTGTATGTGCACACGGAACACTTCCATACGGAGCTTGACGGCAAAGCTGCAACGCTATCCAGTTGTTCTGACGACGAATCAGATGATTCCTGTTCTCTGGCCATGCTACAGATTTTACACTTGGTTCTATCATTGTCATTGAGCAGCGTACACTTGGAACAGGTCCACTGCAGCTCAGTGTGGCCCGATGTCTTTGAGCCGCCGCACATGAAGCAGACATTGTGGTGAGTGGAGTTTTCGTACGTACAGACATCACATGCCCAAACATCACCTCCTGGACTCACCGAGGTTTTTGGTCCAGTCTGCGACGCATCGCTGGGAGACTTGTGGTACTTGACGGAATCTTGTAAAAACTCTATAGGTGTCATGGGGGCAGTGCTCTTCTGTTGTCTCAGAGTGTCACACACGTCACAGCGCTGCATCCAGTGTGGATTGCACGAGTAGCTACAACTGTGACACGTCCATTCTGATTTGTTGTCTTGTGAAGAAGTTGCTGCTGCCATCCCAGTGCTTGTTTGACTGGTGGAAGATGTCGCTGATGCTATCCCACCCTTGCTGTGACTGGACAAAGATGTTCCTGTTACTGTTCCAATTTTGCTATGACTGTTCGAAGACGGTCCTGGTATTATTCCAGTTTTGCTATGACTGGTTGAAGAGATTCCTTGTACTACTCCAATTCTGCTACGACTCGTTGAAGATGTTGTCGGTGCTATTCCAAATCTGCTGTTGCTGGTTGAAAATGATGGAGTTACAACAGCTGTTTTAATCACAGAACCTGAAGCTTTTGTACCCAAAAATGGCTGCGATGATTGCTTTGCAATCTGGGCAGCAGTGGGATTTACAATGATCTGCGAAGAAACCTGCGTTCTTGTTAGTTCCTCTTGCCCGTCTGGCTCCCCTCGACTCTGTGAAGGAATAACTGGATCAACGTCCATCAAGTCTGGAACGCAGGTGGGAACTCGGGACACCCGGTGAGCCTCACACATACTGCACTGAGTTGCTGATGACAGATTGTGTAATGTGCACTTACTGCAGGCCCACTCTCCAGAGCTAGAATTATTGGAAATATCGCCAACATCCAAAGCTTTGGTTTTCGAACTGGAATCTTCAGCAACCTTTTTCTTCCCAGATTTCTCTTTTGTTATTTTTTCTTTGCTCCCTAGAGATGTCTTCTGGACAGAAGATGCAGCCGCTGCCGTCTCTTTTGATTTGTCTTTTGCAACCCGTTTTGTGGAATTCTTAATGCCATTGGTCTGTTTACCATTGTTTGGCTTAGTCCTGTCCCCAGACCCATTACCATCATCAGCAGGTGTTTTACTGTGCCCATCCATGGTTTCTGTGTTTTTCTTTTCAGAAGTCTTACATGAGATCAATTTCACATTATTCAAAACTGACAACGACTCAGATTCCCAATTATTAAAAGGATCAATGTCCATTTGTTCAGCCATACCAAATGTCAGATGCCAGTTCCTTTTTCAAACACATTTTCTCTTTATTTTAGCACACCATTATGAACCTGAAAAAAGGATATATATGTATATATGAAGTTATAATCTAAACCAATTAAACCATTTCAATTAGAAATTTTTCCAAACACAGAGCATCATTTGCATATATGTATGCTGCTGTTATTGTCATTTGTTTTAAATGTTATGTCTGTCATATATTTTTCAGGCAGAATAAATGTGTTCTTTAACATGTTTTGCTAATAAATATCTCTATTTTAGAATACAAACCTTAAGAAAACATTAAAATATTTATCTTAAATGCTAATTAATGAGTCATAATTTAAAGAAAAGTGTTGGTATACATTGCACTGTGTATATGACCTATCCAGCTCCTATGCAGACTAATATTCTAAGTAATATACGGTAAGGTGATGAATATGAGAGAGCATTACAGTACTGATGTAAATATAATTAGATGTAACAGGGTGCAAGGCAGTATATTATCTAAGTTACTCACTAGTAAATGAAAACATCTACTAGATAACTGAAGATGGTTACTCTTCAAACCATTTAATATTCAAACATTTAATAACACAATTAAAGATCTTTAATCACCAAATTACTACCCTGTAGCCATTTACTTTGATCAAAATAATCTCTGTGTTTTCAAAATTAAATAGGATCATAAGGATCAAATTCTTATGAGGTCTAATATAAAAACACTTTATTTTTTAATGCAGTACTCAGCACATTTTCAATAGGCTCTAATGGTTATAATCCAAAATAATTGTGTAAAAAAACATTCTAATTAGCTAACACTAGTCTAGTGGCTACATGATAGGGATCAATCTAAAATTGACCGAATGAAAGGTGGGTGCAGTTACCATTAGGGTCCACTAGGCTACCAAAATACAACAGCAAGTGAGCATTTAGTCGAAGCCTATTTAAACCCCGTCATGTCTACTTTCACTTGTTGAACTGAGGAATCCCCTATGAACAATTTCTTTCTCTTTAGTAAAATTTAACATATTAATATCTGTGTAATGGTGAACATTAAAATTCAATATGACATTATCTTGCTCCTTTTATTTTTTTCAAAATGGCCTGCTAATCTTGATCTACCTGGAAAACGAGTAGAGTATTGGTGTAAAATCAAGGCTATACAAAGTAAAATATTTCTGACGTTATAATTTTAATTTTAAAATCGTTTGGTCATGATACTAATGCCAATATACCTTTATTAATTTTACCACGTAATATTCGCATATAACTCCAATTAAGCGCTAAATCAACAAGTACAAAATTACAATCCGATGCATGATTACACACATTTCTTTTCTCTTCCTTAAACAAAACCGAAACAGCTAATGGAAACACTGATTGGTTTAAATGTACTAAAATGTTAACCAATGAAAAATATTATAACTAAATACATTTCAAATGCTACACACTAAAGGTCAAATACTGATTTTAATATGGAGGAAATGTTTATTTAACGACGCACTCAACACATTGGTGTACGGTTATATGGCGTCAGTCATATGGTAAAGAACCATGCAGATAGTTAGAGAGGAAACCCGCTACCGCCACTTCATGGGCTACTCTTTCCGATCAGCAGCAAGGGATCTTTGATATGCACTATCCCATAGACAGGATAGCACATACCACGGCCTTTGATATACCAGTCGTG
>JAUTBW010150901.1:0-13226 GCA_032361425.1 Peltospira smaragdina | reverse complement strand
TTTTTATATATTATAAAAAAAATTTTTTTATAGACTTGCACACACATACACACACACACACACACACACACACACACACACACACACACACACACACACACACATGCCTACACACACATACACGCAAACATACAAACAGACATATACACATACACATACACACATATACACACACACTTACAAATATACACAAACACACACACACACACATGCACACACACGTGCATGCATGTATACACACACACAAATATACACAAACACAGACACTCACGTATGTACATATAAAAGACACACTGATATACAGATAACTCTGTCAGTGATAAAGAACACATGGGAGAGGTAATGTTCTGTATAATTGTATTAAAATGAAGTAATATATATGGACGAGACACTTTCATTTAAAAGTGTTATTAGTTATTTATATAAGAATCTCCTGACTAAGCACAGAACCAACCTCAATACTAATCTATCAGTCTGAAAATTAAGGCTGGTAGGTGCTGGGTTCATATCTTGGTACCAGCACACATCCATTTAATGGGTAGGTGTATTCTTGCATACCAGATAAGTTTTTTCATCCACTTCCAGTGTGATGGATAGCTCTGTTTCTTCCCTAGGAAAAGACAGCTAACACAGATGACGTCATTCAGTCAACGTTGAAAGAATGCAGTGTAAATGACGTCATCGAGATAGCCACCACAGTTTGTAGGCCTAGTTGTTATTTTTTAAAACTTAAAAACATGAAGTTCTTTTGTTATTTTAAAAACTGTTATTAGGTATGCAAGAAAATAATCAAACATTCGTGTCTGTTGAAGACAGCGAAATCCTATCCCTCGATATACAACTGTTTTGTCTAAAACTCACCAAGGCCACTTTCAGACAGCCAGTTGTATTTCTTGATATTTCAGTGCAAGGTTAGGATTAGGATTATTGGGTTAGGATGTCCCAGTCTTCAAGAGCCTCTCATGTTAGATTCTTTTTAGGCCACTACACCCTTCTCTTTCTATCTAACCTGTACCACAATTACTACTAACTACTAACCTTCTGGCTCAGGCTCCCACAGACAAGATAGCACATAGCAATGCCATTATTACTGCAGCTGTGGAGCAGTGTATACAAAGACACATAGCCCAATGGGTCCACCATGTGGAATGGATCTGGGCCCGTGCTATAAAACTTTTTTCAGTCTCAATCTCTAATAGAGTCTGCACTCGGATCCAGTGTTGAGTTGAGACTCTGCTGAGTTTGAGATCGCTTTCATGCTTATAAAACTACTTAGTGTCCGAGTAATTTTATTAGCACGAAAACAGTCTCAAACTCATCAGGGTCCCGACTCAACGCCGGATCCGAGTGCAGACTCTATTAGAGATTGAGACTGAAAAAAGTTTTATAAGCACGGGCCCTGATCTTTATAATATTAGAGGACCTGTTATAATTGTTCTCTAGTGTAACCAACAGTGTAACAAAGACTGATATTCACTGATAGGCATACTATGCAATAGACCTTTATGCTGAATGCTAACTTGTAAAAGAAGTAGGATATAGCTCATTGGTAACGCATCTGTTCGTGATGCACTGAATCGTGGACCTATTGAAATTATTCTCTAGTGTGACAAAAGCTGTGATGTTCACAGATGGGCATGCTATGCAATAGACCTTCTTGCTGAATATACCAAGGCTATTTTGTTTTGGTAAAAGAATCTGGATGTATCTCAGTGATAAAGTTTTCATGGTGCATAGGATCATCAGATCGATCTCATAAGGTGGACCTATTATAATTGTTCTCTAGTGTAACCAATAGTATAACAAAAGCTGTGATGTTCACTAATAGGCATAAATCATGCAGTTGACTAAAGGTGTTCATGGGACACTAGGTTAAAAGCCTGATCTTTATAATATTAGAGGACCTAGTATAATTGTTCTCTAGTGTAACCAGTAGTATAACAAAAGCTGTGATATTCACTAATAGGCATAAATCATGCAGTTGACTAAAAGTGTTCATGGGACACTAGGTTAAAAGCCTGATCTTTATAATATTAGAGAACCTAGTATAATGTTCTCTAGTGTAACCAGTAGTATAACAAAAGCTGTGATGTTCACAGATAGGCATACTATGCAATAGACCTTTATGCTGAATATACTGAAGCTGTTTTGTGGATTAAACTGTAGTGAATAGTGTAAAACAATCTGGATGTATCTCAGTGGTAAAGTATCTGATCACGGTGCACTGGATCATGAGATTGATCTTACTGGGTAATGCTACTGAAAATAATCTAGTGTAACAAAGGCTGTGGTATGCACTGTCCTGTCTAAGATAGGTGCATTTAAAATATCCTTTTCTTGTAATCAGAAAGAATAACCAATAAAGAGGTGGTAGTGAGATTTTAGCCCAAAGCTTCTAGAACGTAGTGGCCTGACGTCCCTGGCCAGTGGTTCAGACTTACACACCCTATAATTATACAGTTACAGTAATTTTCAGACTTACACACCATATAATTATACAGTTACAGTGAATTCAGACTTACACACCCTATAATTATACAGTTAAGAGTAATTTTCAGACTTACACACCATATAATTATACAGTTACAGTGAATTTCAGACTTACACACCATATAATTATACAGTTACAGTGAATTTCAGACTTACACACCCTATAATTATACAGTTACAGTGGTTTTCAGACTTACACACCCTATAATTATACAATTACAGTGATTTTCAGACTTACACACCCTATAATTATACAATTACAGTGATTTTAAGACTTACACACCCTATAATTATACAATTACAGTGATTTTCAGACTTACACACCCTATAATTATTCAATTACAGTGAATATTAAGCATGGCAAATGTATTTTGAAATTTATTAAATTTAAATTTAAAAAGTAAGTGAATGACTAAATAATGTTATAGACACATTTGTATAATGTGGTGTGTGTTGTTAATCAACATTCTCAGCCACAATTACAGACTATATTGTATTATAAATTTGAAATCTTCTTTACCTTTGATATAATCTACAGGAATCAATATTCACGCACATAAGGGCAAACGTGCAAAAAACACACAACACTACAGAAATAAAACAAAAATATTGTTTACCTACCTTATTGGTCATCTAATACACACTACCTGTTGTCAATATCCAATGCCGATTTATTTCGCAAACGACATTTTTAAGCATGACCCACTTTTGACAGAACGTAAAATGTAACAAATAATCACGCACTTCTATTTAATTCTAGTTAGGTAACTTTTACTTCCTGATTGGCAAATCCCTTACTCTAAATAACATGCCTAAAGTCTGACTAACAAAATGTAAATGTGTAATTATTATTAATTAATTCAGTTTCGTAATGATTATAACAACTATTATTTACAAAAACGTTAATAAATTACGTCTGTCAGATATAAGAAATGTCATGAACTGCCTTCCACAATTTTCTATATTTAGCCATATTTACCATGTGACTGTTACATGACACTGGTGTCTATGGATGTAGACTTTTGACAGTTTTAACAATTATGTTTTTTATTCAGTGGGCTTATGAGTGAACCCCTAAATTTAGCATTAGTGAAAATTTATTGGTTTCGTATAACTTTAAGAAATATTGCAATTTTTTTACATAATTGTCAAGAAACCAGGAAATGGGCTTTCTTCTTTTCTTGATAAATATATCACTGGTTTGCACATGCTTGTTTGCTTTGTCTGAAAAAGGCAAGGTGCACGACTATTGATGTGCACGACTATTGATTGCTGTATGATATGGGAGGATACAAAGATTTCTGTCATCTGTTATTTAGAAAGAGACGTGACACACATATTTCCGACTAAAAGTATACCACAACTGACTGGTACGCTTTTTAAAAATATCCTGCAATTTGGGATAGTTGAGCAAAATGTCAACTTTCAACCAGGTTTGGATTTCGTTCTTGAAAAGACATAAAAAAGTATGAGTTGACCAAGTTTTTTATTTTTTTTTTATTTCACTAAGATGATAAGAAAGTTAAATATTACTTTGTTACATTAATTGTAGGGTCAAAATGTGCATGCGTAGAAGCGTTATCCTGTTAACATACCGGACAACATGTCCTCGAGGATACTTTAGCTAAGCTTTGGCCTAGGCTATTTTAGGCCTAGTTCACCGCCGGTAAACCCAAAGACATACGTACTTTGGGTTTACCTTTCTAATGTGAAATACCTGTTGCAACGGAGATCGCGTTCCGAGCAGTTTTGCTCGGAGTGAAATAATTGCCAAAATAATTAATGTCAGCCGGTTTTATGACTGATCGCGTACGTAAACAAGTTTCGAGTGATTCTTATCACAAATTACTTACTTTGCAGTTATATTTACTTCATATTGTTGTAAAAGAATCCGGCTGCTATGTCTCTGACCTAATTTCCATTTGATTACATGGCGGGAAGTAAATTGTGGAATCACCTTGCGCAGAAGCGGATTGAGAATAAAAAAATATTCATCCCAACTGCTCAACGTTTCATTACAAAGGGAACAAACAAAGAAAATGAATTCATATTCAATTCAATGTGATATAATATAAATAAAGTAATTTTGAAGAAAAAAAGTATGAAATAAAATCAATGCATTATATTACAAAAAATACATTAATGATTTTTTTTTTTTAAAGCATGATTAAATTAATATCAGTAAAATATTCTCATCTTTTTCTTGGCATATTTGTTGTGTTAAATTAAAAATTCAATAAATAAATTAATTAATTAATTCACCAAACAAACCTCTTAATATTTTTTTCTTATCCTTCTTTCTATTTAAAAGTTGGGTTTTTATTACTGCCATCATCACCACCATCAACATCATCATTATTGTTATTGTTCTCATCTTTTTCCTTGGCATATTTGTTATGTAAAAGTAGAAAATCAATAAATAAATTTTAAAAAAAAGAAAAAGCTTTATAATTGTTTTATCCTTCTTTCTATCTACTGTAAATCAGAAAATATTAGCAACATTAAAATTTAGCAAACTCCACACCAGTCACATATTAGTTACATAAAACTTTAGCAAGATCGGGATTTTAAAAACATAAACAAGAAAACATAAACCTTCGTTTACAACTGATTAGTCAGAATAACACTGGATAACTTATTTGTTATGCGTATTTTCGAGCACTGATTTAGCCCGAGATGTGGATAATACAGCTTTGACACTGACGCATGTGCAGTATTTACCACTAAACAAATTTCTGGAACCCGCAAACTCTTGGGTTTTTTAAAATATTATTTCATGACATTAATTACTACTTACTCAAATTTATTGTGATTTAAAGGCAGTGTTGAATTGTTTTGATAAGTTGACGCATCATAAATATGAACTTTGAAGAAGGTTACATTATGAACCTCGTTTATGTTTCGGGAATTGCCGAATGATCACGGAACCTGACGAAATAAATAAGACTTGTGTAATTTTGTTTTCAGTTTATATTTAGTGTCATAAAATGTTAGCGTATTTTTATTAATTCACTAAATTCGCTAAAATGTTATGCTCACTAACATTTCCTGATTTACAGTATTTAAAAGTGTTGGTTTTTTTATTGCCATCATCATAATTATCATCATCATGTTATCATTATCATGTGACAGTTAAATTGGATAACTGTAGCATACCTTTTTACATGTTGAATTCAAGAGGGATGAAATGCAGTTTCGAACATTTTTTAAAGAAAATGGTGCTAGAAAAATAAGTAGGCCTACATGGCACACACCAACAGTTATTTTTTTAATGACTGGCAAACAAAAGAAATATGTCACAACAACAATAATGATGATGATGATGAGCTTTCGAGACACACTCTTCTACATATTTTTTTAATTTCTTATAATTTCTGTATCAAGCAAAAACTGTATAACCCAGTTGCATATATAACCATTGCGAAATCATTCATAACTAGCAATGATAGTTTGTTTGTTCATTATAGGGATGTTTTGTCCACATACATTTCCAGGGTTCATACAGGTCATGGAAAACCTCGAAAGTCATGGAATTTGTAAATGTAATTTTCCTGGCCTGGAAAGTCATGGAATTTTTATATTGGTCATGGAAATAGAAAATCTACATATATATTTTGCTTCGTATGCTTAAATCAACTTGCAATTTAGATTTAATTACATAATAGGCAATCTACTATTTTGTGTAAACACCGTTAGATTGATCCCATAAACCTACATGCAAACAAATTTCCTTCAAAATTTGATTGGTGATGAAGTGAGTGAACCATGATTTCATCCACTGATTTTATTTTATAAACTTTAAACTATTCTTCTACATTAAAATTATTATGTTTTATAATTTCTTTGTCATCAGGCAAAAACTGTAACGCTCTGTTTAATATATAACCAGTCATTCAGAACTAGTAATGACAGATTGTTAGTTTATTATACGGATGTTTCGACCATGTACGTTTCGTCCACTGATTTAATTTTTAAAACTTTAAACACATCTTCTATCTCTTGATTCATAACCAGCAATGGCAGATTGTTCGTTCATTATAGGAACGTCCTCTGTATATCCTACAGCTCCCCATGCTATCCACGTTGTGAACACATTTGATATTGTTATGTATCTAATTATGTGATAATTGTGTTATCGAGCCTGAAATGACTAATAATACGTGTCATTAAATAAATATAAATTCTATAATGTGTATATTTCCTAATAACAAAAATAAAATAAACAAACTAAAAATAAAAATATTTTGTGGACGAATTGTCTGTGAACAAAATATATGATAATTTGTTTAGTAAAATACTTCGTGGTTGACTGATAACACGTATCACAAAAGAAGTACACAACAAAATGAAATGTAAATTTGTTAATAACAAAAATTAAATAAAATTAAAATTAAATAAACAAACTTGAAAATAAAATGTTTTGTGGACAAATTGCTTAGTAAAATATTTAGTGGACGAATCTTCCAGGCAGTATTTTTGGTCATGGAAGAATCATCCGACAAACAAACAAAACACACTTTTAAATAGATAGAAAGAATGATAAAACAATTATAAAGCTTTTTTTTGTTAATTAATTAATTTATTTATTTATCAATTTTCTACTTTACACAACAACTATGCCAAGAGAAAAGATGAGAACAATAATAATAATGATAACATGGTGATGATGGCAGTGTTGGTGGTGGTAATAAAAAAAAATAAAGAAGGATAACAAAAATTATTAAGAGGTTTGTTTGGTTAATTTACTTATTAATTTATTTATTGATTTTCTACTTTAACACAACAACAAATATGCCAAGAAAAAGATGAGAATATTTTACTGAAATTAATTTAATTATGTGTTTTAAAAAAATTCATTAATGTATTATTTGTAATAATATTACAATGCATTGATTTTATTTCATTGTTTTATCAAATTTACTTTATTTTAATTATATCACTTTTTTCTGGATTGAATTGAATGTGATTTCTCTTTTTTCATTTGTTCCCTTTGTAACGGAGGGTTGTGCGGTTGGGACGAATATTTTTTATTATTGATCCGCTTCTGCGCACAGTGATTTCACATTTACGCCATGTAATCAATTGGAAATGAGGTCAGAGACATAGCAGCCAGATTCTTTTCCAACAATATGAAGTAAATATAACTGCAAAGTAAGTAATTTTTGATAAGAATCACTCGAAACTTGTTTACATACGCGATCAGAGTCATAAAACCGTCTGACAATAATTATTTTGGCAGTTATTTCACTCTGAGTAAAACTGCTCGGATTGCGATCTCCGTTGTGATGAGTATTTCATGTTAGGGAGGTAAACCCAAAGTACATATGTCATTTGGGTTTACTGTCGGTGAACTAATGGTAACCTAACATCTGAAACGAACAACTGAATTATGAATATTTAGTTGTCGATGGTCAGAAAACCATTATATTAGCAGGAAACTAGCTACAATGCACACTCATTGTAATCGCACAGTATGATTGTTTGAAATGTGACAACAAATATTATTAATAAAATCTTTAAATTTGTAATAGTTCAGTTCGTTGACAAATGAAATCCATACGACAGTCAAATGTTTACATTCCAACGCCTCAGTCACAAACTGCCATATAATTCAATGTGTCGACCAGTCTACTTCCGCTAATGCAGAAATCATGAAACTAGATGTGACAGTGATGGAATATTTCACTGGTGACAAGTACTGATTATTTAGATGCAGAGAGTTATTAATAAAGCATATGATATTTAATTGTTGCTACTAGATAAAATAACAAGCATGTACAATGCATTTTAACAATTGTTTTTCAGAAATACAATTTTATCGGGAGGTTTTCCTCATTTTGTAGTAAATACTTTCTGGCTGAGAAATATTTTGTTATCAAAGTTCATGCATGAGCAGATTAGTGACATATTGTGTTTTTAATCCTAGTAACTGCGGTTGATCTGAGTTCGATCCCTGTGTTTTTCCTGATTAAAATGTTTCTGACTCTTAATATAAATGTGTTGAGTGCAATATATCGGGTAATAAGAAATGTCTTTTTTTTCTTTTTCTTCTTTTCTCATGCCTAATGTTTGTTCAAGTTGCTGAGTTTTTCACATTAATAAAAAGTGAAATCGCTATAATAAGTTTCACTTGGTATAATTTCAACAAATTGTCACTGGATTGCATCAAACTCAGTCTGTAATATCTGTTACATTGCCTTAATCAATAATATGAGTGTTTATAAAACTTAAGGTCTAGATTTAATAACGCAAAAACTTTAAACATCATGGGAATGCCATTTAACACATTGCGTGCACCAGTATTTGCCAGTATGAGATATCTCGTAGTAAAATCAGTGCTATATCATGTTACTTACATTAAAAATGCTGGCAAGGGAGATCACTCATTTGGTATTCTTGGCAAACATGAACAACATCAATGTAAAATAAAATGACTGACTTCCATTTTTTTCTGAGGTCCAAAAATGGATTTAAAGGGTGGCAAATGTAATAAACTGCCTTTTTATTTAGTGGCAGTCAACGTGTTAAATAGCATTACATTAAAGTCTTGACATTATTAAAGTTTACACTTTAACTTTTATGAACAAGGGCCAGGAACGATGAAAATGTTGCATGTTCACCTTAAAAATTTTGTGGATTTCTCCCATTCTGTTCAAAAGGTAGAACTCACTTTTTCTTTTATTTAAAAAATATTAATACAGCAGCACTGACTAGCGCCTATGTATACATGTGTGTGATTTTACAGACTGTAAGAGTGCAGTCTGCTGAGCATGGAACTAAAAGAATTGAAACCAAAGGATCTGAGTCCATTGCAGCTTTTTTTAACAAGGTGAGTTGCTAAATATTATACTATTATAATTATGATAGTCTAAAATTATATAAGTGTAAAAATGTGACTTATTAAAAAAAATACTTCAGATGGCTAAGTTTCTAGATTGAAATTTCTATATTATTTGTAGGACTAATGGAGTGAGATAGGATTTATCCATAACAGTGTACCGTAGTCAAACTGATATGAAAATTAAATCCAAATTAAAAAATAATGGCTTCTATATATTTCTTACTTCAGTAGTCTTCTGTAAATCCTAAGCTAACTTTTCTTTAATGATTTTTAAAATTAATTTTATTAATAATTAAACGTAATCTTTTTGAATGAATTTTAGATATCTACGTATACATATATTCGTGTATCTTAGTAATTTCATTAGTTCTGTTAAAATAAAGATATCTTTTTAGTAGTGAACAACACATCCTGTTTAATATTTTCCTTAGGTGGTTTCTAGAATTGTGTTTTAAAGCCAGTTTGTCTTATTTTATTCAGATTCAGTCTGAGTTTGGGCTTGGCGATACTGGCTGGGACGTCTATCAGAAGAGGGACAAGACTGGCCATATTAGGAATTCACGTGCCAAGAACATCGACTCATATAAAATCAAGTATGTCTGAGAAATGTAGACTTAAAAATTCCAGCATGCCTGAAAATACTTATTATACTTATTAGGCAAGTATATCTGAAACTGGTGATAGGTACATTAACTTACAAATAGGGATATGTATTGGTAATAATATTTTGTTTGTAAGTAATTTTGTTAATTCATTGTTTACCAGCTTATTTTGTAGTTGTAAATATTTGGGCTTTTTAATTTGAAAACTAAAATTGCAGGGTGCCTTGATACCCTAGTGGTGAAAGCACACACCTGACATTTGGTCAGCCTGAGGTAATCCCTGTTAGTAAACCAGAGCCCGTGCTCATACATTTTTTCAGTCTCAATCTCTAATAGAGTCTGCACTCGGACTTCGGCGTTGAGACAGGACTCTGCTGAGTTTGAGATTGTTTTCGTACTTATAAAACTTCTGATGCCAATATAACTTGATAAAAATGTGTTGAGTGCATCATTAAAATTTAAAAAATATATATCTTATCAAAATTGTTTTTCCAAGCAACGTCTCTTATCACAATAAATCTAAAACTTGGAACAGCTCTCAAATAATTCCTTGAAACATTTTGACATGTTCACATGTAGATGGCAATACATAAAATAAACACAGTGATTTTTTTGTTTTCAGTTTTTGTCACATGTATTGAGTCTGAAATACTATTTCTCATTATAAATCCAGGCCTAATTGTAAAATGAATGACTGTTATTTTCAGACATGGTGACATGCTGTATTTAGTGTGCGACGCTAAGACTGATGGCATTGGAGATGCCATGGACACAGGCAGTGCTTCAACCAGCAACCCGTGTGGCAGAGTGCAGCCGGATGAGGTTGATCTCATACTGGAGAAGGAAGACGGCAGGATTTTCAGGAAAAGAAACGATCAGCTGTGAGTTTTAATCACTATAATTCTGCTTAGTACAAATTTATCAGACATTTGTTGACAATGTTAAAATTATGACCTTTTTCAGTTTGTCACATAAACATTACATTCCAAAATAAATGAACACTAACACTTCAGATGTATTCGAAGATATGTTTTTGGGAGGTTTAAAGGGAAGGGATAGATGTATTTCAATAGATTATTAGGAAAAATATGGGTGATAAGTTGAATACAGATTTTAAAAACCTATTTTTGAAATATAAATAACACCTGTTAATTTGGTTAGGACTGTTGAAATCATGACTCAGTACTATCATACACAACTGTAATATTTAGTGTCGTTTATTACTCAGTTATGTTGTTTAAACCAATAGATGGTTGTTGTTTTTTATATCTATTCTCTATCCCTCTTGGATGAGTATTTTAGCTGTAGGTGTGTTGAACAGTGAACCATATTTAGTTTTAAATATTTCTTGCCAGAGTTACATGTCACTTGTTTCTGTAATTACTATTTCAGATGTCATCATGGGCCACATGGAAAGTGTCTTCATTGTGTTCCCTTAGAGGTATGCCACTTTTTCTTCTTTTTTCAGCTTTAAAGAAAAGAAAAGTATCTTTACCTTATATTCTTTATATGTAGCTGACACTGGTGATCACATTGTTAGTTATACTGCTTTTATAATAGAAAGGTCGTCCTGATAGCCTACTGCTTAATGCACATCCCTGTCACGCAGTGGATCTGAGATCGATCCCTGTCAGTAAACCCTAAGGTTTTTTGTCATAAAAACATTTATTTTTATTATTATTATTACAGAAACGGGGGGGGCAGTACTTTTTTAAAATAAACATTTTGGCACTAATTTGAGGACGTGAAGCAATCTAGAAGTTTAGATGGTCTGTGGGCATGCTTTTCCTGTATAAGTATCAATTTGGAAGGCATTAAACCCTGAGATGTGTATGCTATTTTCTTCAGTAAAAAAATTAATATTAATAAAATTCACAAATTCTTTAGATTCTATCACTTTTAAATTTTATTGATAATTGTCTTCTTTAATATTATAGCTTTAATAATACTTTGAATTTTTTTTTTTTTTTAAATCAGTGTAATATTTTATTCATGTTTTAGCCTTATGATGAGGACTTTCTGAAGAGTTGTGATCCACCAATCAAATTCCTGTCTTTCCATTCATACCTTAGAAAACTGACAGGAGGAGTGGATAGGTAAGACTTTTCCATTCTTTTATATTTTACCATAAATTATCATAATGTTGCTCAGAAAGCTTGTGTGTATGCATCAGTAATTAATCTGATTATGATATTAGTTCAAGTTTCATTTAAATAAATATTTTCTTTTCTAATAATAGTTTGGATATGTCCTTAAACATATTTGTAGCTGAATGGAGACCATACAGGGTTTATCATGCCCATAAGCCACATTAGCCTTCATTTTATTTCTTTAAAAAAAAAATATTACAAAGAAAAACAAACATCTGTGTTTTGACTCATAAAATTTAGTCTAGAATGTTATTTATTTGTAAACTGACTGAATCAAATTTATCTTCAAATGAACCTTGTAATATTGCTTAGATACATAAAATCCATAGGTTTAGCAGCATTAAACTGGGTTTTGTTTTGTTTAATGGGTGGGTTTTTTGGTGTGTGTGTGTGTTTAGGAGTACACTTTTGTGATGTGACAGGTGCTTCTTGATTCTTTCCTATCATTACAGTTGATAGATACAACTGGATAAATGTGTATCTGATTTGTGTTCTTTTCTATAGCCAAGTGTTAGTAGTAAGGAAAAATAATATAAGTTAGGTCCACAATGCGAAACTTATTAAGGTTTTTTTATATCTTGTTTTATGTTTTCATTGAAATGGCAGTTTTTGCTTTAAACTTTCAGGGGCAAGTTTGTGAATCTCGAAAACCTTAGCTGCAGGATTAAAACAGGCTGCAAGGAGCATCCTCCCTGGCCTGGTGGAATCTGCACCAAGTGTCAACCGAACGCAGTCACACTCAACAGACAGGTATGTAATTATAGGTAACCTATAATTATGTATTGTGAAATGGTTGCCAATTTCACATAAGACAACTACAGCAATAAAACACTTTAAAATTTGATCCCTCTTGTCCTTTGTACTAAACAACCATTGTAGATGATGCAAATTGTGAAAGTTGTAAATTAGATTGTGTAATATGGTAATTTGATTTTGTAGAAATACCGCCACGTTGACAATATCATGTTTGAAAACCCTCAAGTGGCAGACCGGTTCCTAGACTTCTGGAGGAAGACTGGCAGTCAGCGAATAGGAATTCTGTATGGCAGATATGAGCCACACAAAGACGTTCCACTTGGCATAAAGGCAACAGTAGCAGCAATATACGAACCACCTCAGGTAGGCTGTTTTATGTGGCCTTTG